>JAOUQT010000033.1:18191498-18207017 GCA_025769995.1 Xyliphius kryptos
ATTAGCATAAAATGTACAACATTTAATTTCTATTAAATTAATACAAAAGGGAAAAAGTAGTTGTGTCTAAAAACAAAAATACATAATACAGAGTGAAGGAATTTTTTTTTATAGTGTGTTGAGAACTTGATACTAAAACACTACTATTACGACTACATGGCATTTGAAACTTCATCTGTCTCAGCAAAGGGTTAAATAGCAGTTGGGTTGCAATGAACAGCACTGAAAGCTAATCTAACATCATGATTAATGACTTTGGCCTAAAATTTGTATTATGTTTTTCAGCCTCCCCGGTGCTTAGTAATGAAAATAATGGATGCTAAATACACACCCAACAGCCCGTTTATTGGTTAACATGTCCTTTTTTCTACCCTCAAAGTCCTTGTTATCAGTCCCATCTATAAGTTTTATTACTTTGTTTATTCCCCTTGCTCTGTTCTTCAATGGTCACTCCTCCACAGATTATTCAGATGCTGAGACATAGACATTGTGGTGGTGCGTTAGTAGCACTGATAGTGATGGATCAGATGCTTCAGTGCTGCTAGGATGTTTGGTGACACAGCAACAATAATAATCCAACAAAAAAACTTTTTCAGCCACAAACATCTGGTAGGCAACGTAAGAATTGATCAAAGATCATAGGATTAGAGATTTCAAAGTGCCACATTAAATGAGCTACTGTCTACAACTTCACATCTATAAGGGGGAATAAAAAAGTAGACGTGTCTAATAAGAAAGCACAGTGAGTAGACACAGTTTAAAAACTGCATCATTATTGTGTCAGAATCTGATCCACCGGCTAATAATCATGCCAGCACAACACTCAGCATTATTCACTACCTAAATAATACCTGCTCTGTGGTAGTCCAGTGGGAATTAAAATATAAAGAAAAGGAATATTAAACAGGGTCTGTACATATCAGGCTGACTACAATCTGCGACTGTAAAACTACAACCAAAATATATACAGTAAGTGGAGCTGATACAAAGGACCATGAGTAAAGAAATATGGAGGTGCATCCAATAAGTGGCCAGTGCATGTATAGTACTGTGCAAACATGGGTACTTTTAGATTTTTTACAAAAGCCTGCACTTTAAGAGGCACACCAAACTTATCGTTACTTAATGGTAGCACATTACATAAATCTGGTATTCATAATGCAGTATTAACACAATTATAAAGCTTTATAAAATATTCATAATGCTTTATAACATTTGCCATATGCCTGTATAAATATTACAGGATGCAGTTTATGAAAAAAAACTTTGTGAAACATTATATATTTTATATAGTACATTTTTATGAATGTGAAGCGCTCAGAGGTGATGTAAATAATGTCACGACCAGCCAATCAGATTGAAGGACCAGAATAACCAGTTTTTGTAAAATAACAAAGCTTTATGACAAAATGACATCATTCTTTAGATTTTTTTTGAACATTCACACTCTAAACAAAATTCATTTACTTTACCCAAAGTTTGGAAAGAGCATTTATAATCATGCATTCGTGATTATGGACTGTACATTAAAATGAATTCCTTTATAGAGATAATGCCTGTAAAGAGTTTATGAAAAAAAATAAAGCTTTCATAAACTGTTATAAGCACTTATAAAGTCATTGTCAGGGAAGCTATAGTTTAACACAAACTTTATAAAACTTTAAAATAAATTAATTGATTAAAATCTATATATTTTATAATGCATTATGTGACTGTGTTATAAAGCTTCAAAGCACATCCTTTATAACGCTTTATGGTTAGTGTGGTTATAAACATCCAGGTACATAAACAAAGGCTTATGACAAATGTTAAAAAGCATTATGGATTCTTTATAAAGCTTTATGTGGGTTAAAGCATTATGAATAACGGATTTATGTAAAGTGTTATCAAAATAACTACTAACACAGTGGAACTTAATAAGCAGCAAAACTAAGCTATAGAGCTAAACTGAGCAGGAAAACAGGTGGAGATCTTAAAAACGACAGAAAACCTAAAAAAGCTGACACTATTTTAAACATTTGTTTTAACTAAGTGCTCACACTAAGTACTGAGTAGTTATTTTCTGTTTACTGTATTTTCACTGACTATTATATGTGTTAAAGGTAATATGATTTTTTTTAATAATACAAAAAGCATCGGCACAACAAGACACATGCTGTTTTAGCTAAATTCATTGACCGTTAATGATGACTGTGGAGGTGGTGTTCATACCTGCCGCATTGTTCTGGTGGATGGGACGTCTGTGGAGCCAGTTATACGTTTTAGCATTTGGCGATTGGTTAAAAGAGCAGAGCCGCACGGCGAGAGACGACAGGAGAGAAGCTCAGGCCATCGTAGAGAGACGCACACAGGCAGAGGAGCTGGTACGAGGCCTTTGGAGATGGCCAGCAGAACCATACATGCATCATGTCACAAGCTACAGCACTTTCACACTCACACACTCATACAAAGTCACACAAACACACAAACATGTGCATGCTCTCCCAACAGCTCCGCTGAAGAACAGGATTAGTGAATCCAGGTACCAAAGCAGAAAGAAAAAGCATGGTTTCGGAGAAAAATTGAAAAGTCACGCAGCCTTGTGCTAATTGTAAAGTAAAGACATCTAAAACTTCAAGGCTGTAAATTCAAAAGTGTGTGTAAGTAATGAGAGGGGTGAATGTGAGAAATGAAAACAGAACACTGTTATAGTACGCAAATAGTCATGAGAAATAGGAAGTACAGTCTCCTTTCAGTTCTATGTTCTTTTAATTTATAAGATCCTAAATTTCATGTAATGGTCCTTACAACAAACAACCTACAAATATATTGTGGGGGGAAAAAAACTTTTTTTTTATGCATTTTTATACATCCTACTGTACATTATTTGAATCTTAATGAAAGCTGTATTACTTCAAAGCTATAAGTGCCCTTTAACTGCAGAAAGGCTCTAATCAACATGTCTGTCTGTCAAAAAAATCATTAAGTTGGCTTGGAAACTTCTTTGTGTTCTTATTTTAATTATTGCACAAATTTTCTAGCCGTTTCTCATCCAGCATCTTTTAACGTGCAACGTTAAATTTTGACAGTATTGTAGTTCCCATAGCTACTTAAGTTGCATGTGATTTTTGGAGCAATATAGCACATAGTTCTCGTGTCACGGCGCTTTTTCTGAGCATTTTTTCGTTTGAATGTCAATTAACTTTACTTCTCTTCTTTGCTGTTAAGGCAAAAAAAAGTTTTTTTAGCCACTTGTTAACTTTCCAGGCCAACTTTTTGAAGTTTGTTCACAAACTTAACGTTGTAGTTTAATTTATTATTCTCATGTTTAGTAAAAAGCAATTTTGCCTTCAGCATTTAATTTTCTACTCACATTGGGACCCGGCAACTTTGCAGAACTTTGTGTCTTAATGTGAACGTATACTTTTAAATTAATTGTTAAAATTTTATTGCTATGAATTCTGAATGTTGCCATTATAACTATAACAAAAATACATAAAACATAGAAATAAACTAGAATATTTTACGCCCCATGTACAATGTATAAATACAAGATGCTAATGTTGTGAGCAGATACAAAGAGCAAGAAAGGAGAGCACAATTTATAATTCACATTTATAAGTGTGAATGTGGCTGTATGGGTGTAATCTCAATTTCCATCTCCGAGGAAATAACCACATTTAATAGTAAATGGTTGTGCAGCGAAAGCTTCAACACAACACTTCAATAAAGCAGCATTACGGCTAATGGGCTTTTACAGATGCTGGTTGCTACAGTTCATCAGACCATAAATCCAGATGTTTTTTCCCCATAAGTGGCAAATGATGTTTTGTCATAAGAATGACTAAGTTTCCAAGCAGCAAGCAAATTCAGAGTCCCAATTAAAAATGTAAAAAATAAATAAATATTTAAACAAGCTCTGATTTTGGTGATTTAAAATTCGGACATGTTGACATTTTGAGGCAGTTTAACACAGAAATTTCGAACCAGTCTGCGCCTGTACAGAGCAGATCCTACATAATTCTTTACATTATCGCTTAAATTAAAAAAAAAAAAAAAATTTAAAATCAGCATAAGTTTACAGGCCCCAGGTTCTACATTTTCAAAACAATTTACATCTCCGTTTTTAAAATTTTTTTTTTATCTTACTTGTATTTGAGTTAACTTTGCTCATATGAACTGGTGTAGTGTCACAGTGTAGGTAAGGAAATGCATTTTAAAACTTAAAGAGAGAATTAAAAAGAGGAGGGGGAGTAAAACGTCCTTTCTCTGTTAATGGCAACCTTGCACCAGTTAAACCGGCCCAAATGAAAACCATATGTACATTGTGGGGGAATGAAGACCCCGCAATATGTGAATTACTGTAGATGCTCATCGCTTCGGTAATAGATTTGTTCTGGGCTGGGTATTCAGTGCACACACGTTTTTTTTGTAGGATTAGTCAAATTAGTGTTAAAAGTAGCAGAGATTTATTTTTAGGTGGCAGGTTTTTATATGTTTTCTGATTATCGATGTGGAGGATTCTGCCAAATATGCATTAGCACGTTCTAAACGTTTCCAGACACATACCTCACAACTGCTCTAAATAATGTATGTAATTTCCGTGTTTCATTTGTTTCCACTTGCAACCAATGTTCCGCCTCTAAACCGAGCTGCACTTAGCATGGCATTCTTGGAAGTGTTTACAGCTAAGATGCAACTCAAAAATCAGCTCGGGTTTAGCGTTTGCTTCTTAAATTTTGTTCTGCCTTGTGTTTTTTGTTCTTCATGTGTTTTGTACAATGTATTGGGTGTGTGACTGCGTGTACTGTGTGGCCCGTACCGAAAAGCTTGTAATGAATACAACACACCGGTAAAATCCTAACATACATGCATACAGTAAGCAAGTGAGTTGACAAAAACAGTGACCCGGTCCTGAGTGGCATGCAGAGCCGAGCAGCAGAAACCACTCAGGACAAATTGATGAACAGGTGTGTGTGTGTGACCGGTGTGTTTGCAACAGCAACCAGATGTAGGACATCCCACGTTCACTTTACTGTTTACTAAAACATGGCTATGAATCAGTTATTATAACTCAAGGACTATAGAACTAAAGAAGGACTAGTTCTGCATTTACAAATAAAAAAGAGTAGATGTTTGGGTTCGACAACCATAATCGCTACTATTACTAGATTTTTTTTTATAGTTATTATTTATGTTTTTTTTTTACTTTTTTCCCCTTTCTTACTGTCATATATGTAAGTTTTGTAACATAATGAAAGCTTCAGTAATTACAACGGGGAAGGGGTTAATTCTTAGGAAATAAAAAAAATCTTCAAATGGATGTTTCATGTTTTGTCAAATAACTTCATTTCAATACAAAATTTTATTAAAAAATATCGCCAACATCTTAAGTGCAATGCTTAATTTACCTTGGATATTGGATTTGGCAAGACAATACTTTTGGAATATTATAAAATGGTGGTTACGCGGTTTAGAAACATTTCATATTAAGCAGGTGAACTGAAAACCGGTGAAGGTGGCGGACAAGCAGGAAATCTCTATTAAAAGTGTCTAACCTTTGAGAACTGAGATGGTATTACATGAAAAACTGTCATCACACTGTGATAAATATAGCCTGGTATTGAACGTACCTTAATATTGTGATTTAACACAACCTGCCTTTGAATCAAAAAGTAAAACTTGGAACTCATAGTCTAATTACACCTCAAGCTTGAGATGGTTCCAAATGGTTCCAAAATTTCTATTGAAAGCAAAAATTAAATTATCAGACTTCATACTTTGCCAATAAGTTCTCTTTATGGTCCAGTGTCAGCACGCACTGAAAATATAACAAAGCCTTTCTGTAGGAGTAAGGATGGCACAATGGCGTAGTGCTTAGCACGTTCACCTCTGGGGATCAAATTTGGGGATTTGGGTGAAGTTTCCCCCATGTTGTGTGGGTTTTTGCCGGGGTTTCCTCCAACAATCTAAACATGGATTGAAGGTGAACTCGCTGCTGTATATTGCACCCATCTAAATTGCCCCTATATTGCCTAATAATGCCTAAATTGCCCCTGAGTGTGTGCCTAATAATGGATTGGCAGACTGTCCTGAGTGTATCGGTCCAGTGCCCAAAACATTCTCACCCCTGAAAAACATTCTCACCCCTGAATGAGCAAGAAGAACCTTCCGCGACCCTAGAAGAGGACTAAGCAGAATGAAAAGATGAGAAGATGGTAACTTATGGGCACCAACAAATAACATTTGTGTCTCAAGAATTTTTTTCTCAGTGTCATTTTTTGCTTTCCAAGTTGCTTATATTGCCTTGTTGGCCTATAAATCGGAGCCATTTGATATCGATTCTTTAAGCCAACGATTCAATTATTTTCGCTACTTAAGAACTGCCCACAACACGATTGGATTTGATATGATTAAATATAATTCAGCACTCAATATTTTTTAAATTACATTCCTTTATATCTATATTAAATATAAGCAGATATTTAAAATGCACAGACCGATATGAAATCCCCTGTCCACAGTTGAAACACTCACCGACAGGTTTTACAGTTTGAATACGCATTTTTGCTGTAAGGTGAAGTACCATGCATCTGACATTTTTAATAGGTGAACATTTTTGTGAGCAGTGCTGATGTTTGAAGAAGCGGAAATTGTTTTGCAGAAATCTTTTTAAAGTATTTAAATACTTTTGTATTTCAAATTCATATAGCAGAGGTTAAAAATATGTATTAAAACAGAAAAAAAACCCCACAATCAATACTCGGCAGCTGTATGATTGCTGCATTGATACAAATTTGGTGATATTTACGTGAGCAAAGTGTAGGTGAGTGTGTGCTTTATTAAGAAGGTAGTAAGTAAAATAACAAAAAAGGTAAACCCGAATTAACGAATAACCATTTAGTAATCAGCTACAGTTAAAATGCGAGTGGTTAACATTACAGTGTTGACTAGGGTATTTGTTAATAAAAAAGTATTCTTCAAATATATATATATATATATATATATAAGAATATATAATATAATTATATAAACATTTAAATATATAAAATATTATATAAAATTTAACAATAATAATATATTAAAAAAAATGATAGATTATAGACATTAACTCCTCTAGGTTACCACAGCTAGTTATTAACTTTTTTTTTTTCAAAAAGCTCATTGTTGCAAACTCCACACAAACACATTTCATTGAAGATTTAATTAGCTGCACTTTATTAAAGAATGTGTTTATTGGATATAAAACCTTTAGATTTGACTAATGCTTTTTAAATCAGTCCTTAACTACCCTAGTCCTAGTCCTTAACATGGCTGAGGGTGCCCGCCTCATAGGAGTTGGGCTCATGGTGGTAATGGCCCAGAGGAGCCCTGATGGGTGTCCCTCATGTTCATTTCTGAAATGTGTCAATAGTGGCTTTAATCAATAGTGCACAAGCTAGAATGTTGGGTATTATACTATTCAGTAATTGTATTTAAGCAGTAAACAGTGTTCAGACTTTGTTACAATAACTTACAAGACTGACTTTGGTCACATTGTTTAGCATTTGTTAAAAAAAATATTGCAAAGCCAGTACCATTTATATACATACTAATAGGAGGTAGTGGAAATTTTCTGCAGTTCAGCAAAAATAGGGTTGTGAGGGCAGGTAAAGATAGTGGGAGAAAAGACCAGGCTTGTAATTAATGTTCTATTTCCAAACTGAAGTCAAAGGACCGTGCTGACCACATCAAACTTGCCAAACCAGGTCATTATAAACCCCGACTTTACTGCCTTCCCAAGACATTCTTCATAATGTTCACACATTATCATCCTTTGAAAAGTCTTTAAATATTTTAGAATGAACATTATCCTTTACATGAACTTAGTCAGGAATGTCCGCAGATGTTCACGCCGTGTTGCTCGTGTGGTTGCGATTAATGTTTAGCTGTAAACATAAATTTTTACTGCAGTCTTTAACTCATTGCACATGCAATAGCAGCAATATTAGATGTGCTGTGGCGTTATTTAAATTATTATTACTTGAAATACTTAATATTCATTAGTAAGTAACATTTGGCATACTGTGCAAATGCTTAGAAAGCTAGTATGCACTTGCAGACCATGTGTGCATGCGCATGTGTGTGTTCGTGTTTGTGAGCAGTTCCAGAGGATCTTACCGTGGTCTCATCTTCATGCAGCACCTGGTCATATCCACTCAAAGCTACACAAAAGATGATGGCGGTCACATCCTCAAAGCAGTGGATCCACTTCTTCCTTTCTGACCTTTGACCACCAACATCAAACAGCCTGCGAAAATATGACATACCACTTAGGAAACGTGCTCTACAGCCATTTTACCTCCAAAACCAACAGTATACATTTGTTTTAAGAATCAGAGGACAGTATGGGTTATGACATGTCATGCACAGGTCTTAAATATAACGTGACTGGTTGTACTGAGACAGGGGTTATTAAAGCAATAACGCATGAGAGGGTGTGCATTATTGTGAAAGAAATAAAAATCACAGGACAGAGGTTTTGTTCGGCACGATGAGAATAGAAGGACAGTAACACCTCTTTCCTGTGATTCATTCACAATAATTGCACAACCGTGAATGCATTTATTAAAAGCAAAATCATTGATAAACAGATCTTCTGGGTTTTAAAGTGAACACTAATTGCTGAGTAACACTTTCAATATCTTTAATTCATTTAGTGGCCAAACTATGGAATGCAGTTTCAGGAAAAAAAAGCTTTCTGTTTATATTAATCTGTACTTGATCTGTATGATTTAAAATAATGTATTTCATACATTGAAACGAAGTGGTAAGAGGTGTGCATTATTGTTAATAATGCTATGACAGCTCAGCCAATCAGATTTAAGGACAGAAACCATCTGCTTTATATTGAGTATTTACTTCTCTTTGGTTCAAGGCTATTTTGGAACCCACTCAAAGGTATTTTATATCAATAATAAGACAATGGCTGAACATGAAAGCATTTTTCACATTTCAAATTGAGTTTAGACTTCAGTAATTAGGTCTTAACCAATTTGGTTTCCAATACCATTATTTTATTACTAATGCAAGAATATATCCGATGTCCCCTGAAGGAGGCAATTGTGTATAACAAGGCTAATTTCTAGGCCACTGCAGAGTAAATTTCTGGCTTTCAGTGACTCGATGCAGCATGCAGGCATCCTTTTGCATAAATAACCATATTTATTTTGGCCTCTAAAGCCATATTTAGCTGAAGAAACAAAGTGATGGGTGAGAAGCACATCAAGGAAAAAACTGCAAAAAAAAAGGCACGGCAAAACGGGACACGACGAACACTTGCGTAAGAGAACACTGCATGAGCATAGGACAAAAAAGGAAGAAAGAAAAAAAAAAGAGAAAAAAAAAAAACCTGCACAAAGTTTTAATTACAGCAATCATTGATCAGAAATGGCAAGTGCACAATTAGCGCAGTGTTTTAATAAAGTCCTTAGGTAGTGAATAGTGAATTTGTATATAGCTGTTCTACACTGATGCTGCCCTGCTGCTCAGAAAGGATGAGTTTCTCACTGAGCTTTGGTCCTCCCAAAATAAATAAATAAAAAAAGCCAATATATTAACAATAGCTAACATAAAATTTGTAATTTTATTGTTGCAAAATGGAATATAGACTGCTCAAAAAAATAAAGTAACCACTTAAATAACACCTCAATGGATAAAATATTTTAGTTAAAAATCTTTATTTAGAAGATAGTGGAATGCAATAATAACAAAAGAACATAAACATGATTAAAATGTAAACTAAAATTATCATCCCATGGAGGTCTGGATTTGGAATAATACTCAAAATCAAAATGGAAAATCAAATGACAGGCTGATCCAACTTCAGTGGAAATTCCTCAAGAGAGATTAAAATGAGGCTCAGTAGTGTGTGTGGCCTCCCTACAACGCCTGGGCATGCTCCTGATGAGGTGGCGAATGTTCTCTCCTATGGCATCCTCCATGTCTCCTGGTGTACTGGCCTGTCTCCTGGTATCTGCTCCATGTTCTGGACACTGTGCTGACACACAAAGCCACAGCTGGCATTGATGTGCCTTGCTAAATAATCTGCACTACCTGAGCAACTTGTGTGGGTTGTAGACAATGCCCTGTGCTACCTCTATGGTGAGGGAACTGACAGAACGCAAAAGTGAAGAAAACATCAGCCAGAAAGGATGACAATAGAGGTCTGTGGTTACCACCTGCAGAAGCACTAATTTATAGAGGGGTCTTTCTAAGTGCCTCTCATTTCTACCTGTTGTCTGGTCCATTCGCACAACAGCAAGTAAAATGGATTCACAACCAGTGTTGCTACCTAACTGGACAGGTTGATTTCACAGAAGTGTGGTTGATTTGGAGTTACATTGTGTTGTTTAAGTGTTCCCTTTCTTTTTTTGAACAGTGCATTTAGGGAAAAGTTTTTTTTTTTTTTTTTGTAAAAGCTTTGTTTTGTTAATAATTAAATCCATCCATAATCTTCCACTTGTCCAGGGTTCAGGTCGTGAAGGCAGTAACCTAAGCAGAGAGCCCCAGGTGTTCCCAGGCGAGCTGGGATATCCACAAGTTACAAGTATTGATTTCAACTTATTAGGAAGAAAATATTCATCTGTTATCAATGACTGGACTTCACAGCTGAGCCATTTGTCCAACCGTGACATTATTGACAATAACACACACCTCTGACATGCAAATCATTACTTTCCCCATGTATTGTATGATTGTATAATGTGTTCAGTAATTTGTCCATTACATGGCAGTATTTGATTGTTAAAGAAACTGAAAACCCATTACTAAGCGATATGTGTTTACTTTACAAACCGAAATAGATAACATAGCAAAAGACCAGTTTAGCAACGCTTTCAATAAGTGCTTTTATAAATCAAGCCTTGTTTTTTTTTTATTATAGTGTGTTTGTAATTTCAAAACAATAATGCACTCAAGGTTGTGCATTGTTATAAATAAATTACACGAAAGATGTGAAACTTTATTCTGATTGGGCCATGCCTAACATCTCTTTGCTGTGCTTTATTCACAATAATGCCTGCCCTTTCATGCATTATGGCTTTTACTTACCAGAAACCAGTGAGCAGTGTTTTGGACAGAATATTTAATTTACTTTTAACTATTTAAAAATTTGTCAAGGCTTGAATGTAAAAATAATAGATGTGATTATTGCATTTGATGATATAGAGGTTTCTGACAGGACAGAGAACAGTTACCAGGATTAATCTTTTCACCGGTGCAAGATACTGCTGCATGAGTAAGCCTCTGCATTGCTTTCAGCAGTCTGCAGCAAGTTAAATCTAACTACACAGCAGCTTTTTAGGGCACTGCATGCACTTTTATCTTGCAAGTGTAATAGTAGTATATGAATGCAATATGTGTTTCTGATACCATGCTGCACAAATAAAACCTTACAGTCAAAAATAGGGTTAATAAGTGGACCACAAATGGCTCCCCAGGGGTGAATAATTGTATTATATAGGATTTGACCCTCAGTGATAATCATAAGTGAGATATTTAATTTAAGTAAAAGGGATCCAGGAATATGTCCTCCACATTAAAACCATCTGTGCAGTGACAAGTGCAGTGAAGTAAGCACATGTGCCCAGAGTGGGAGGCAGTTCTGTACATGGCATCCAAGGAGCAATAGGGGTTAGGTGTCCTGCCTAAGGGCACTTTAAACATAGTGCTTGTTGGGACCGGGAATTGAACCGGAGACTTTCAGGTCACAAGGCTGGTTCCTTAGCCACAAGCCTACAACTGCCCTACTAAACCCCATTGAGCTACAAAAATGTATTTACTTTTTTAAGCATGTAATTATTTTAAGAAATTAAACTATAATGCGGGCCAGCACGGTGGCTTAGTGATTAGCAAGTTTGATTCAAATTCTAATTTGGGTGGAGTTTCCATGTTCTCACATGTACACATGGGTTTCAAGTCAAATTAAACTGAATGCCCTAAATTGTCCCATATAGTGTGTGTTTGTGCCCAGTGATGGTGCCCTGTCCTGGGTGTATTTGCCTGAGATGTTTTCCGCTGGATGGGCATGGGGAACACCACCGCAGTAGAGGATTGTGTGGATGATAATGAATGAATAAATTAACTGTAATGCATGGCAGTGTACGTGTCGTGTACTTTAAGGGGTCTAATGTAAAAAAATACTTAAACAGGTTTCAAAGAAATATAATTAAACTACTGACTTGTGTTATCTTATTTGTAAGTCACTTGGGATAAAAGTGTCTGCTATATGACTTAATGTGAATGTAACTGCTTTGGGGTTTAAAGAAGTAATAAAATGTTTTTTAGTGTAAATAAACATGGACATGGCTTTGATACTAGAAATCGTAGTTTTATTTCTGGGAGAAGTCTGTATGTTCTGAAAATGTCTGTGTATGGTTTCATTACATGCTGCAGGTCGGGCAAACTGAGGTTGTCAAACTGCTCCTCAGATGAGCGTGTATGTGTATGCTAGGGGTGTAAGTCACAAAGTGATCTATTTGCCCGTAATTCTTACACACAGAGGAATTTTCCTCAAACTGGAAGTAAAATTAAGAGGCGAGGTGAGGCGATCCGAGATGTGTGTTACTCCCTAGATGTAAACATCTCTAAGCACGCCATGCTAAGTGTAGCTCAGTTTAGAGACAGAGTTTAGGACATGAGTGAAAACGATACAAGGAAATGACATGTAATGCTGATTCAAGTCAACTGTGTTGGAAAATGTTGGGTTCTTCGTGAATTACAGTGGCACTGGAGCATCGTGGGTAGGTTTGATTTAATGTTTGTGGAAACATTGATAACTTGCTACCGCATATTCCGCGGAATTATCCACATGCATCGATAACAAGAGATAATAAAAAACATGCAACCCTACAATTTAAGTACTTTTAAACACTAATTTGACTAAACCTACAATTTTTCGCCTATGAGTTAACTTGTGCGCTTTTGAACCTCCCTCCCTATATACAATATCAGACAGGAACAAATCTGATGCAATAGGCATGCAGTGTAATCTCACACATATCACGGGGGTTACATTCCAAAGACCGTGAGAAGTACTGGTGTTATAATTATTTTATCATTTATATGTAAAAGACTTCATAAACCTTTCCCGCACTCATATTAACACTTTTTATGTTAAACATTTTCTAAACTCCTATGGAAATTTAGCAACACATATAGTGCAAAATGTTCTACTATAGCAAAAAACTCTAATATATAGATATATTAAAATAAAGATATATTATAGATATCTAATAAAGATATGTTAAAAAAAACTAAAAACCCGCAGTGAAGCCATGAATAGTGAACCACAACATGCTCCATATGCTGTAGTGTAGGACCCTGGTTTCAGGCATTTAATAAAAGCGTTCAACAATATAAAACCTGACATCCCCCCCGCCCCAAACCGTGTGTAACATTATACCCCTAGTGTGCATGTAAATGAATGAGCAGGTCTTGTAGCTAACAAGATCATCTGAATCTGCTGAGAGAACAGATTTTTGCAAAAGCTTACTAAAACATGGAAGGGATGCTTTGTATGAACAACGATAATAATGTTAGTTAATAGACAATAATAAATTAAAAAAAGATTTATACATTACAACAGATTTTATCTCCAAAGCAGAAAGAGCATGACTTTCACATATAAAGACAAATGACAGTAAATGATCTAACGAAAATAAATTAGTTTGTTAATATAACACCAAGTGGAGGGAAACCTCAGGCAGCCAGGAAACACCATTACGGCCATTCAGATTCAATCATTAGCCTTTCAAGGAACCCAGAGTGCACAAATGGAGCAGTGTCAGCATTTTATAAAACACACACTCAAAGCCAAAATGAGTTTAAGTGCCTACATTAATGGTGTTACAAACATGATACAAAGCAACAGCAAATTGGCTATGCTTTTTGGGGGTTGGGGTTCTTTCCAATCCATAACAGTGGAATTTAAATGCTCATGAGCAGCAACCTGTAAAGGTGTGGCGATAGGCATGCGACGGTCTGGTGGTTGGTAAATGAACAGGATGAGAGGAGTAAGATGAATAAAAATACACAAATTACACGGCACTATTGCACTACTTACATCAGAACAGCAATTATATACATATGTATATATCTACAATACTTAAATAATCTTCTATGTTTATCTCATCTGTACCCATAATGTAAATTTTTATAATAATTATACTAGCTATGATCTGCCTGATCACTTTGCACTTTGCATCATTCATTCATTCATTCATTCATTCATTCATTCATTCATTCATTATCTTCCGATTAAATCCTGTACTCGTGGTGGGGTTATCCATGCCCAGCCAGGGGACAACATCGCGGGCACACACACCCTGGACAGCCAATCCATCACACTCACTCACACAGCCACACAACATACTGCGCAATTTAGAGCATTCAATTTACCTTCTGTGTTTTTGGAATGAGGGAGGAAACCAGGGAACCCGGAGGAAACCCACACAGAAACAGGGAGAGCATGAAGACTCCACCCAGATTGGGCTTTGTATTTGTTTACTCTGCACAATGACAATGTTAAATGTTAAATGTACTAAGATAAGAAATAAATAAAAAGGAAATAGCACCTGAAATGCAGGTTCTTGAAGGTGAAGTGGGTTTCGACTATCCCAGTGGTCTTCACTCGGGTTCTCAGGATGTCCTGCTCTGTGGGCTGGTAGTCTGCAGCGCCAATTCTATCTAAGCTATCAAGGTAACTGAAAGAGGCAGAAAAAGAGGAAAAACATTGTATAGTAATACTTTTAAATAATAATACTTTTAAAGGTCAATGGTTAGATAATTAAAAAACATTACGGAAACACTTTACATAATCTTTTATTAACATATGTAAAAAAAATAATGAAAAAAATCATAATGCTTCATAACACTTGTCATAAACCACTGTTAATGTACTTCGATATTTAGAACCACTCTCTATATCTAAAATGTCTATATTAATCGTTCATTAACTTACTGTTTCATTAACAAAGTTTGTGTTAAACTAGATTCTCTCCATAAAAAAGACTTTATAAGCGCTTATAGCTGTTTACAAAAGCTTATAAGCTCTTTTTCCAGGCGTAAAGTGTTGTCATTTATGACATATTTATGTAAATCCATGAAGATTACATAAACTTTAATGTACATAATGACATGTACATGTATTTATTAATAATGATAAATGCTTTTTATAGACAAGTCAAGTAAAATCATTTTGTTTAAAAAATGTCAAAAAATCCAAAGCTAAAATTCTAATGCATTTCTCATTGTGTTATAAAGTTTAATGTAATTTATTTGATTTAAATGATTTAGATGATTATAAATATACAGGGGTTGAACAATAAAACTGAAACACCGGTCATTTTAGTGGGGGAGGTTTAATGGCTAAATTGGAGCAGCCTGGTGGCCGATCTTCATTAGTCACACTGCACCAGTAAGACTAGAGCGTGAAAATTCAATTAGCAGGGTAAGAGCACAGTTTTGCTCCAAATATTGCAATGCACACAACATTATGGG
>JAOUQT010000033.1:18345031-18357531 GCA_025769995.1 Xyliphius kryptos
GAAAAGGATATTGACATGTTAATGAAAGTAAAACAGTAAAGCACTACAGTAAGTATGAGGAACCACCTACTCTTCAGAGTCTTCAGAGTAACTATTATCTCAGTGGCCCCTAAACCAAAGTGGGATGGTTCTCACTGGACAATCAGACTAACAGGTCCAAACTTAAAAACCCATCATGCACAGTAGACCGAAATCAGGTAATGAAAGGAAGAAAGGAACAGATAGCTTTCATTTGCAGAGTAGATCAGAAAAATGAGAACGCAGCAGAAAGGAGGAGAAGGAGGAGGCGCTCTCCGGGAGGCTGCAGCATTTGAGCGTGTGCGTTCCGGGTTGATAAGCACATCACCGGTCCATCATGCTGAGGATCATCTCGGGAGTCAGGTCCCCGTTGGGTGCCGTCTCAGGGACCGTCAGTTGCTCCACCTCGCCCGCTCCCTCTCCTGCGTCCACCTCCTCCACCACCGGATCTGCTGCCGTAGAAGAATCCACACCGTCTTGCTCCTTCTTTACGATGATGTTCTCGATGGCGCCTGTTCCTTCATCCTCTACCTGGATGATTGCTGCTGCAGACACACAACATGATGATGATGCGTAAAAGTCTTCAGCATAACTTAAAGTCTGAAAATCCACTGATTAACAGAATCCTTACCAGCGGCTATGGGTTTGGCAGGTAAAGCTTTGGGAGGGTTCTTTGGAGGTCGGCCACGTTTCCTCTTAACAGGCGGTTCCACAGGGGCGGGCACAGGAATAATGGGTGGAGCCTGCTCGACTTCCATCTCAATGTCATCGAGTTGCTCTTCATCCTCCTCCTCCTCATCAATGTCATCCAAGTCATGTTCTGCATGTTCATCTGAAACAGCGAGGTAAAGTGTTGGAACAGGTTAAGGTTAAGCAGTGATTTAATAAGCTTTATATCGAGTGCTGTGACTCAAAAGATGAAGAAAATAAATTAACCAGCTTTTGCACAGAAGTATTCATTTTGGAAGTCGCTGTATAAGTTTGTCAGAAATACAAATGATCCTTCAGCATCACATCAACCTGGTTCCTCACATCATCACTCACCACTATCATCATCATCATCATCATCATCCCTCCTGGAGCGCATCTTCCTCTTCCGGCCTCCCCGACCCCTCTTGGTGGGAGTGCCATTCTCTCCCTCGGGACCATCAATTCCAGTGCAGTTCTCAGCGTGCCTGGCCATGGTGTTCTACAAAGACAACACACGTTATCCATACCCATTCATTTATATCCAGCTACATCCTGTGCTTTAGTAATAGAGGTCATACCCTGCGTGTAAATGTCTTGCTACACTTCTGGCACACAAACGAGGTGGGCACAAAGCTGGGATCATGGTAGCGACGGAAGTGCATGTCTAGGAGCTGCTTTTGTCTGAAGGTCTTATCACAATGGCTACACGCGTACGGCTTCTCTCCAGTATGAGTGCGCTTGTGCATCACCATGTGCCTCTCCTGTTAAACCAGGGAAAATCATTATGGATCATTTTCTATATCAGTTGGAGGATTAAAATACGTTGATGTTTATAATACTACAATAACAGACATGATATTTTTTGTATAAAATCCAGTCACATTACAGGAAACCAAGTCTGCAGACCTGTCGGCAGGCGTAATCACACTGGTCACACTTGAATCGTTTCTCATTCTTATGAGACTTCTGGTGCTGGATGAGGGCGTAGCGCTCATGAAACACAGCTTCACAGTAACGGCATTTCCTGCCCTGCTCGATGTAGGAATGCTGCTTGCGCAGATGTACACCTAGGAATTAATTGAAAAGAGTTTAATATACCAAAAAAAGAAAATACAATTTTCGTCGAATTGTCAAATTTGTCGAATTTTCTTGATAACGGAACAGGTTTTTACCCAAGTCACTCTTGCGAGCAATGACCGTGTCACAGTGGGGGCAGTGGAACTTGGCCACATTCTCGGTGTGCTTCTGCAGAATGTGCATCTTCATAGTGCCACTCTGGGTGAACCGCGCATGGCAGATGTAGCACTCGTATGGCTTCTCCCCTGAACATAAACAGGAAATTTGACTTGTGATATTTAATAAATGTTCTAAAGTACTATTGTTAAAATGCAGCAGGATTCTAAATTATTAAGTGTTGGGATGAAATCAAACCTGAGTGAGTTCTCATGTGTCTCTTCAGCTTGTAGGTGTCTCTGCTGGCATAGCTGCAAAGACTGCACTGGAATGGACGTTCTCCAGTGTGAGAGCGAATGTGTCTCTTCAGCTTACTGACCTAGAAAACCAAACATGGGGTTCTACTTTAGACCACGCTTAATATTAGTGTGTAAAAGGGTTATTTTAAAAAGGTTACGTTATTGTATACGAATATTATAAAGTACTTTGCATTAACTGGTTTGTTTATATCCTTTATATATATTTTTATTTAATAATAACTAATACAATAACTTGATAATCAACTGCAATGCCACACACAAGTTGCAAAGCAGACAGTCAAACATAATACAGTATCAAGCGATTGTTTTAGATCATATGGATCTACAGCCCTGTGTAAAACTTTGAGCCGTAAAGTTTTCTATGCCATTCAGACTGGTCAGCAATGAACGTGAAGGCCAACATTTGTCATGGTACAGGAGGCTTGCATGTGTGAGATGCAACCCTAACAGACAAGTATAGTGGCACTTGTCAGTTACACTTCCAAGTTAAGTTTAGGCCCAAAGTCATTTAAAAAGGCTATAAAGTAAAAAAAAAAATAGTAAGGACTGAATTAATTTAGTAACCAGCAAAACCATTTGTTTCTAATATATATATATTTTTTTTTTTTTTATAAACTGGGTTTTAGAATGGTGTGATCTACAAACCTCCACACTAGCGTAATCACACATGGAACACTTGAAGGGCTTTTCATGGGTGTGCTTGTAGCGACGATGGCGCACCAGCTCTCCGCTTGTTACAAAAGCCATGTCACAGTCGGTACACTTGTGTGGTCTAGTACCTGCCAAAAAAGTTGAGTTAGCATCATTTTATGGCAGAGGACAGTGTAAAAATGATCAAGACCACCGAATGATACCTGTGTGGGTGTTAAGGTGGTTCCTTAGCAGAGTCACCGTCCTGAAGGCTCGACCACACAGGTGGCATTTGTGCGGTCTTTCATCTGTGTGACTCTTCATGTGGCGGTCGAGGTTGGAGCGCCGCGGGCAGGTGTAGCTACACAGTTCGCACTGGAATGTTTTCTTCACCCCTGGTTGCAACGAGATACAGGGTTTTTATTGAGTCGGGGAGGAAGGTTTCAAAAATCCGATAAGCAAATTAACATAAAAAATTAGGTAAATACCCTTCTTTTTAATTTTGGTTGGTTTGGGGGGCTTCATGTTGCCCACCACCTTTTCGGCATTAACCTCAGAAAGCAGACCCTCCTGCTGCTCCTCTTCAAAATCGTAAACAGACACGTCCATGTCTTTTTCACCCTCTGTGTTGTAGCGTAGTTTGCTTTTCTTTGTCTTTTTGGGTTTCTTGATCGGAGGGGTGTAATCAGGATCCTTGGTCCAGGAAGGGTCATCGTGTTGGGGCTCTGTGATCTCTTCGTCCTCCTGCTGTAAAGCCTGTTCCTGGTGAGCCTGGAGCTCGTCCTGTTCCACAGTCTCCACTTCTCCATTAGCACCAACTTTAACTACCTGAAAGAACAAACCATCACTACACCACCATGAACTTAGACGCATGCTTGTGATCATAAGGATTATGGGACAATTAACCAACCTGAAAACCCTCAGGCAGAGGCAATGTGTGGCAGATGACTGGCTCCCCGTCTTTGGGCATGGCGGTGGCGTCTACCAGTGTGCCCTGTAGTTCTGGCACAGCTGAAACCGGCACCTGCACTAGTTGCAGCTCACCAAGACCGAGCTGCTGTTCCTCCATATTGACCACTTGCAGGGTGATTATCTGTGTGTCATCTACAGTGGTGACTGTGGCTTCATGGGCAGCGCCAGATACACTAACACCCACACCAGCAGCCAACGCACTTTCGGTCACTTCAGTCTTCATCTGGAGCAAAGCTGGGTCCAAGGACTCCATCACCATCATCTCCACTCCACTGTTTACACTGACTACACTTTCCACCAGCTGCTGTTGAGCATCAACCACAGCTGCTCCAGCCGCCCCAGACTGATCTACCGCCTCTAGTACAGCGGCCTGCAGCAGCTCTGCACCCACTTCTTCGTCCTCACGTCGGCGCTGATATGTCTTACACTCCTTGGCTTTGAAGGCATCCCCTGCCTCATCCACCACAGCTTCGGTCTGGCCCACATCCATGGTTAAAACCTACAACAGAATTATAAAAGAATGTAAACCCAAAATCCCAAATTTATTTAGTACATTTCGTGAAAACACAAATGACAATTCCTCTGGTTTTGTTTTACCTCACTGGCTTGTTCTACAATAACTTTGAAACAACCAGTCGATTCACCTTACTTCCACATTTTTAGACTGAGAGGAAACCGGAGAACCCGTAGAAAACGCACACAGACACCGGGAGAGCATGGAAACTCCACCCATCGACAGGGGGTTCGACCCGGGAACCCCGGTGCAGAGAACTTTACCTTCCTGATTCATCATATTCTACCTTCCAATTACTTTAAAGCTGGCTTCTTTTGAACAGAAAAATAAGTCAGTCATCAAGTTTTTTTATATCATGCCATCATTTCTTTATTGCAAGCATTTATTGTGACTTACTCTGAAATAAGTTGGAAAAATATTTAAATTCTGAACTAGGGTGGCACGGTGGCTTAGTGGTTAGCACATTCGCCTCTCAGCACTGGGGATTCACAGTTCAAATCCCAATCTGGGTGGAGTTTCCACATACTCCCCATGTCTGCGTGGGTTTCTCCCACATTCCAAAAACATGGCTTCAAGGTAAACTGAATGTTCTAAATTGCCCTGTAAAGTGTGTGTATGTGTGCTCAGTGATGGATTGGTGCCCTGTCCGGGTGTATCTGCCCAGCGCCAGAGACGTTCTCCCCTGGATGGTTCTCCTTTATGGCAACCCTCATAAAAGGAAAAAGCGGAAGTTAATGAATGAAAAAAAATAAAAAATTGGAACTATCTTCCTGACTCATCTCCCTGTATCAGATGGTCAGATTATTTTTATTTCTCTCAAAACATAAAAAGAAAAATCAACACAGAGAGGAATGACAGCAGGATACAAAATAAAACGATTACAAACATCTACTGTGGTTGCTGCAAACTCCTTTCCCTCCACATTATCTGCAGTTTATCAGTCCTCGGATATATAAAACCGCAATAAGTCGTTAGCAGGTGTTATTCTGTGCCAGTCGCCGACATCAGTTTGGTCGCAGCTGCAAATTAAACCGCAAGAAAACACTTAAAACAACTTTTGCAGAATGTTAAAATCCTAAAAACATGTCCACGTATGGCTCGAAATACTGAACCCTTTACCCGGGCTTCCTGCAAAGTCAAACCATCACTCCTTACTGACACATGCAAACTTTGGAGTTGTGCTGAGTGATTTTCTACGACAGCAAGAGGGCATTATGAAGCGGCTAGCAGGGTTTTTGTACCGCTGCCTCTCGGTTTGTAGAGGGAGCTCTCCGCCGTTTTCTCAGTCGGCCGTTCAGTCGGAGGTGACCGCGCTCGCAGTTAGAGGGATCTCCCGCCCAGAACGCAGGGATCGCGGCTTTTCATTTGGGAACCGGCCGGAGTACCAGCTGTTCACACCGCCAGCGGGGGACACAGTCTGCAGAACGGGGAAACTGGCTTCAACGGCGTCGTCTCATTTTTGATCTGCGCAACAAACCGCCGTTGTTAGCAAAGCCCTGCTAACCGGATACACAGAGGCGGCCGCCGCGCTTTAAACACCTACACGGTTCAGAGAAGAAACCGGGAGAGGACACGACGGTCTAATAGATGAAACTGGACGCTATCAGTAGCTACATTTCTTCAAACTGGGTCAGTGTGTGTATATAAGCAGTACGTGTGTTTGTAAGAGGAAGGGCTGAGCGGTTTGAATCGTTAAGGAGGGGCGCCAACAAGCTGTTAGCGCGGGGCGCTCTGCTACATAACATTTAATCATTTGCTTTTATTCAAAGCGACTTACAACTATCCAAACTTAATGTTTGAGGGCCGAACATTTGGTTTAAACAGAATCTATGGAGCAGTGAGGGTTATGGGTCTTGCTCAAAGACCCATATTGGTAACTTCTGTGGACCAGGAATTCGAACCCACAGTATCCTGCTTGATCGCAAAACATCCTACAAAACCAATTTGGCTGTTTGTGCAAAATAAGACCGATTATAAGGGGCCTTTATTCGGTTAAATGGTTGTTTTGTGTACCTTGGGACAGTTAGCTTGTAGCTAAAGCTAAAGGCTGCGCGCAGAAACGGCGGGTTTTCTCTGCACGAAACAAAGAAGAAACAGAAAATGGACGCCCGGCCTAAAAACACGAACAAACATCTTCGAATTTATATCGTGCATCCTGCCCAACTGCGGTCTGATATCGCTTTAAAAGCACCTAATAAACCGGGATAAAGCCCAACTTCTGGCTTATAAGGGGTTTTAAGTTCTATTTTCGATAACGATAGAGGGAGACAAACACCCCCCGCAGCCCGCCTGAATCCAGCAGCCCCATCGTGACACCTAGAGGCCGATTAAAGCTCTGCAAAACTCCCCCCTGACGGAAAAGTGGCGCTATTTTACCTGCGTGAGCTTCTTTTCGGGGTCGGTGAGCTTGTCCGCGGGGCCCGGGCTCGGTTCTGACTGAGTGCGGGACGCGGTGGCGCTGCGTGCTTCCCCTCCGCCGCTTTTAATCCTCTCCCGCGTTTACACACTACGCTCCGCACAAAATGGCGGCCCGAAGCGGTTGCTGCGCACGCGCGGATTGCAGGGGGGCGGTGGCGAGGGGAGGCGGGGTGTCAACACAGCGCCGTGCCGATTGGCCAGGAGGGGCGCTGTACTTTCAACACCGCGTGTCCTCAGGGCGAGTGTCTGCAGCGACTTCATGACGATTCGATATCGATTCTTCAAGCGAACGTTTCGATTATTATCGCACGATATGATTAAATAGGATCCCCTACTCAATATTTTGTACTTTACATCTATTAAGTTTCAAATATATATAACAGAAAATCATTTCCTTTTTATTTAAATAATCAAACGGTATTCTGTTCACAGTGTTATCACACTATACTGTTCATAATGTTAACACACTGTAAACAAAAAGAGTTAAAGTGCAATAAGATCAACTGTAATAAATATAATGTTTACTGGGCAGCTCAGGTTTATTCATTATTAAATTAAGACAACAAAACAACTGAGGCAGTCAAAGGTTTTACATTTAGGAAATGTGTATATTTATGTGCATTACATATTTAATGTATTAGAAATATATTTTAAAAACACAGCCAGATATGAAATCTATCAAAACATAAAGTTCTATTCAGTTTCAGTCTCAGGAAATGATTGGCGTATGAATTAGTCTATCTGCAGCGTTGTTCCGATTCATGTCACTGTGCATCATTGAAACATGTTTTAGAGTATAATATAAACACTTACGGTGCCGTCGGAGAGCTTTGCAGAGGTTTGCAGAGTGTAGAAATAACCGTTTTGTCCTTAGCTAATTTAAAATAACTCCATACTTTGGATGCTTTTGGTTTTGTAACGTTTTTTGAAACTCTTTACTTCTCGTCTTTGGCTTTGCTGCAGTTGCCATTTTTTTTGAGTGCCGTTGACCAACGACTGATGTCAAGCACGTTGGCAAAAAGCATTTTTTTAAACAGACACATTTCAGGAATCAAAACTGAACAATATCAAATACTTAAAAAATAAATAAGCTGATGCGTTGACTTAAAATAGTGATTTTGACATATTTTAAGCGTCAACATCGTCGACCAATCACAGCAGCCCTAATTTATTTTAAATAATTTGTTTAAAAATGTCTAACTTCTTTAATTTTAATGTAATTAATCCAGTTAAAAATATATAAACTCCATTTTGAGATTGTTAGGCCCTGCTTAAGCCACACAGGAGCTTAGAACAGGAGTTTAAAAACTACTGAAGTGGTTTCTGTAAGTCAGTGTTTATGATTCTAAAGCCATACAATAACTTTTTCTCATGCAAATTAAGGGAGTCATTATGGATACAGCTGTTGGCTTGTGTTAATACCCAGATGGGTGTTGGAGTTTCTGTGTGGAGTTTGCATATTCTCCCGTGTAAATGGGGGGGGGGGGGGGGTTCCTTTCAGTTCTTTAGTGTTGGTCCACAGTTTAGATGCTTAAAATTCAGGGCCAACTATAGATCCTGGAATTGCCCTGAGACAAGAATGTGTATCCTAAGATAAACACCTTTTACTTTCGTCTGTTGAGCTCAGTCGTAAGCTACAGCCTCCCTGTAACCAGGGTAGTCATAGACTGGTGGTGAGGGACCAGCCTTGTGGCCTTAAGGTCCCCTGTTCGATTCCTGGTCCCACCAAGTACTAAGTGAAGTGCCGTTGGGTAAGGCAGCTAACCCTAATTGCTCCCCAGACGCTCACCGCTCCGGTTATGTGTAAGTACAGTAGGCAAAAGAGATCACTTTAAACTTATACAATGAAATTTTTCATTATTGTCAAGGTATGAAAGGAATCCAGTCAGCGCAATTAGTTGTTTTGCCCCTTCGAAAATATTGTTTTAGACCCTGTTGGGGGAGGGGGGGTTGGACCCCCAAATTCCCCCACTATTTAGCACCCTGTCTGTAACCTTAATTATTATAAGAGGCCTTTCAAATGAATTGCTGAAGGAAATAATATAGTATTGTTATGTTATAGATTTTACTGGGTGGCTGGTGCTGTAGCAGCCTTATGGCTTGGTTCTGGGTTTGATTTCTGGTTGGGCCCAACAGGTATTTTTTTACTTCCTGTGTGGGTTCCCTCTGGGAACTTCTGTATCTGACCCTCTCCTCTGACTGTAGTATTTAAAACGGTTCCACCAAGAAAGTCACAAATGTGCTTTCTGGGTCTTAAACTCTCCAATGAATAAATAATCTAAACTTTATACATTTGTTAAAAAACATATGGAATCTCAATAAATACAGAAAACATATTTTGCATACTTTTTAAAAACCCAACCAACCAATAAATATTTCTGTGACTTTTACACTTTGGGACAAATTAAAATTGACATTTATTCTTGCCTGTCAGTACACAATAGAGATCTCAAAATACACAGAAATTAGATTTTTTTTTGTGGGACAGTATAGATATTTTTAAATGTAGTTATTTTATTTAAAGCATTGGAATTGATTTTTAAAACAACCGTTTCCAGAATGAAATGTGTCGAGTTGTTTCTTTCAAACACTGAATGTCTCTGCATAATGGACAGAGTTGGAAAGACTATTTAGCAGAAGGATATGGAGTGAGAATCTAAAATAAATAACTAAACGTAAGAATCGGCCCCACGACGAGGTGAAAATACCAGTTATCACTAAAGCACAGTGACTGAGTCAGGGGTGGATTTTTAAAAATAGACTGTAGGGAAAAGGAAGCAGATCCACAGAGTGTCCTGTAGACCAGAGTCAGGGCCTTGTATACAAATGTAGGCAGCTACAGAAAGCCAATAGAGTGACATGAGTAGTGGAGTAACATTGGCGTAACGTGGGTTGTTTAAGTGAAGTAGCCCAGAAAGCAATGCATTATAGAAGACAGGCTGGTTAAGGATGAGGGGTTGGTCCCACACTGAATCACCTGCTTACTCAGAAACGGTCTTAAATTCTTAATAGTGTAAAAAACCATGTTATGGTGTTGTCTCCTGATTCTACAAACCAATTGTTTTTATATTACATTATTATATGATAAAAATAAATATGGCTTTGAAGTTGCATAATAAGTTGTGCAAAGAACTGTACATGTAACCAAAATGCACATCAAGGAACAGTATTACACAGAAGGAAATGTCAATTTATGTATGTTACCCATAATTAAAAGAATTAAAAACCTTAACCAGTATGATGTCTAATATTTTACTCGAGTTTTTAACTTTTCATCTGTACTAAACTGCTTTGCATGGTAGCAGATATGTAATCGCATTCAGGTGCATCGGGTGAAATGGAACACTAGTGGTTGCCAGGTGAATTACATCAATAGAATGGTTTGTTTACCACCACCTACTCACCATCTAGGTGGTACAGAGCTGGGTGATCAAATGTCCCAAGGGGCGACAAGGCAGAATGGGTCTGGGCGGGAAGGGGGAGCTGAAATTAATTCGAGATGAACTCAAGCATGACATACCATCCATACAGTCATACATCTGCAATTTATTTATTCAATTTACATATGTGCACGTCTCATCCCATACATTATCTTCTGCTTAATCCCAACTTGGACAGGTCTAGGTTTGTGGTTAAGGAACCAGTTTGGTGACCCTGGTTCGATTCCTATGGCTAAAGTGCCTTTGGGCAGGGCACCTAATCCCAATTGCCCCACAAGGCTGCCCCCCACTCCAGACACGTGTGCTCACTTCACTCAGTGTGTGTAAATGTGTGTTTCACTGCATGGATGGGTGGAATGTGGAGGACAAATTCCACTGTGTGTAAGAACTGTAGGCGAAATGGATCACTTTATCTTTATCCTAAGGACCAGGGTTACACACAGGGGCGCTGGGAAGATACACCCAGGACAGGGTGCCAATCGATTACAACCAGACACTATATGGGGCGGTTTAAAGCAGGCTTAAGTCAATGTATTTAAAATGTGTTAGGAAACCCACATGGACACGGGAAGAACATGGAAACTCGGGATTCAAATGTGCCATCAATAAGCCACCATGCTGCCCCAAGTGCACAAATATTAGACTTTTAAATTCCCACAAACCCTCACGTGGTCTGTACAGGGACAGTCCGTAGGTCGGAGGTGGTGGTGCTGGGTTTATGCAAATGAATTAACAGAATACGAACAACAGTTCCCACACTGATCAAATTACTCCCATATTATCAGCCAGTTTTGCTATTTATTTGCAGTAAAACTATAACCAGTGTACTTGTGTCAGAATTCTACATAATGTGTATAATACAAATCACAATGTATTTACAAACCCATCTGTCAGGTGTGAGCTGGAGGCAAATCCACATGAAGCTCACGGCTTTGCTGCATCACATCTGACACCTCATACACGCCTGATGTTCAGGTGTCCATATTAAATTGGAGTTTATTTATACAGCACTTCTAACAATGGAACATTATCTTAAAGCAGCTTTACAAAAGCTTTAAACCAGAACATGTAAAGCAAACCAAGGTGACCTGGACAAGACAATAAAAAAAAAACCCTGTTTAGAGGAATCATTAAGAGAACCAAGAGCCAGTGACCATGACTCCTCCTCCTCCTCCTCATCCAACCTGGTGGAGTTAACAAGTGTATTACAATAATGATGTATAGATTATATACAGATATTAAACGCCAATATCAGGTTCATTTGTTCTGTATCTTCATTCAGTCATTGATGTCTTGTGATTAAACTTCATACACAATATAAACAAAAGTATTAAGACGGACCTTGTATGTCAATGCAGGTGCCATATTAAGTCCCACTTCCACAGCTGTATTAAATAAAGAAGCAGTTTATGTATTTGCATTTCTTTATTCATCCAACTTTGTGAAAACGGATTGGGGAACAGGCGGCATGTTGGCGTAGTGGTTAATACTTATGCCTCTTTTTGGAGTTTGGACATGTTCTCCCTGTGTCAATGTGGGTTTTCTTCGGGTTCTCCTGTTTCTTCCCACAATCGAAAAACATGGCTTTAAGGTGAATTAGCTGCTCTGAATGGCTTCTATTTAAATTGCCCCTATTTTGTGTGCGTCTGTGTGAGCGTGTATCTAGCGATAGACTGAGGGTATCTGCCCAGCCCCTGAAACATTTTTCCCTGGATGGGCATGGGAAACCCTAGTCCCTAATATGGGGTCTACAAAAGTTTGGGGAAGGGCCTTAACCTGCTGTACAGCTTTAAAGCAAACTCCAACAAAACTGACAGCAACATCAGAGTCCGTCACAAATGCTGGTCTGTACCCTCAAAGCAAAAAGTCCCTAAATTTGCCCAAAGACTTACCAGAAGACTGGAAGTTGTTATGGCTGCATAGTGTTTGTGTTACTAAAACTCCTGTAAGTGTAAGCTGTAGGTGTCCCAATACTTTGGTTCATACTTGTGTTCACTGGTTCAAAGGTGTACAGGGGAAAAAATAATGAAAACAAAACTCTTTTTATCGTTTTAATCATTTTACAAACAATAAACTTTCCTTGTTTAAAAAAACGAGAAAAAACAAAAATCACTTCCTTTAATGCTGCACAATCCATATGAGGAAAAATATATAGACTTAAATTTGTACTGCAGTTTCTTTCCTTCAAACTGCATATTTTTAATCTTAAATAAAGTTTCACTTTGATGCCCCCCTTCCCACCCACCCTTCGTCTCTGAGGCACTTGTACAATAAGAAGACTCTCTCTTAAAGTCCCAACATAAAGTGTAAAATCACAACAAAGGT
>JAOUQT010000033.1:18483724-18494543 GCA_025769995.1 Xyliphius kryptos
AAACATACTACTACTTCTACTACTACTACTACTACTACTACTACTAATAATAATAATAATAATAATAATAATCATACTACTAATGATAGTAATATTCATACTACTACTACTACTAATAATAATAATCATACTACTACTACTAATAATAGTAATAATAATATAGTTATATTAATAATAGTTATAGTAATAATAGTAATAATGGTAATATTTATCATTATAATAATAGTATTTATAATAATACAAATAATGATAATATCTACTAAATAGAACACATGGCTGGTTTTATATAGTTTTAAATTATATCATACGGAAATTTATTTTTTATTAGTTCTGGGATCATTTGCGTCAGCAGGTCAGTTTTACATGATTTATAATCTTGCATCAAAACACAGGGTTTGGAATTGGTTAATTAAAAAAAAAAAAAAACTATGGTGTGTTAGAAATCAGAAACAAATGTTTTTTTTTTTTGTACTACCTCTGTGTTCTTTGTAGGTTCAGGAGTGAAAGTGGCTGTGTTTGACACTGGGCTTAGTGAAAAACACCCGCATTTTAAGAATGTTAAAGAAAGGACCAATTGGACCAATGAAAAGACACTGGATGATGGTAAAAAAAACTGGGTTTAAATTTAAATTCTGAAAGCAGGCTAGAGACATGACTGCATCCTTTAAGATATGTTTGTTTTCACATACATTGTTTTTCCTGTTTACATTACTATATTTATAGGTTTGGGACATGGTACATTTGTGGCTGGAGTTATAGCCAGCATGAGGGAGTGTCAAGGATTTGCCCCTGATTCTGAGTTGCACATTTTCAGAGTCTTCACCAATAATCAGGTACATCTGAACGGCTTATTGATTCTTTAGCTTAACGTGTAAATACTCCGAAAATGGTAATAAACATAAATGTATTTGTCTCAGGTTTCTTACACTTCTTGGTTCCTGGATGCCTTCAACTATGCCATTCTGAAGAAGATCAATGTCTTGAACCTCAGCATTGGCGGGCCAGATTTCATGGACCATCCATTTGTGGATAAGGTGCTCTTACTGTTTCCTCTGTCATTTGCGGTGAAATGATTTTTTGTGTGTGAATTTTAGTGTTATGATGTTAGGGTTGCCTCACCCAGTAGTCTGTGATGTGAAATGATATAAACAGCTAGCTGAATGTTTATTCATTAATGTTGCTGCCTCAGCTGATGATGATCTTATCATCTCCTGGAAATTTACGGGTAGAAACACCTTTCTGATCAGAGAGGTCAGAACAAAACAACCAACACAAAACAACTGGGTAGGCTCCAGGACTCCCCAAGACCCAATACTAGGACATGTAGCGTAGATGATTGAATGACTAAAGGAATGAATATACGGGTGTTATTCAGAATGTGGAGGCCCCTTGTATAAGAAATACATAATTGATATAAATGTGAAAGTTTGTTATAATAAGAGACTACCATTAATATACTGGGAGTTGTGTACCTTCATTGTAAAAATAAACCAGACTGCATTGTATAGTCTACACATACAGTATCTGAGCTAATATCAGTTAACCTTGTTAGTCTAACCTTGCAGCAGTAAACAGAACATCATGGACCTTTAGCATGAATGTAGCCAGTGATCTTCGCAAAAGCCACAGGGAATGAAATATTGTTATTCAAATATTTAACTGTTTACCATTGTATGAAATATAACAAAACATCTAACACTATGCTGGATCTACACCAGGTTTGGGAGCTCACTGCAAATGGGGTCATAATGGTGTCGGCTATTGGGAATGATGGCCCTCTCTATGGGTGAGTGAACCCATTCAACACATTTCCATCTTGTTTTGTGGTAGTAAATTATTTACACTGTGTATGTGTTCCAGAACTCTAAACAACCCCGCTGATCAAATGGATGTAATTGGGGTCGGAGGAATTGATTTTGAGGACAACATAGCACGGTTCTCCTCTCGAGGCATGACAACATGGGTATGTCCTGTCTCATAGCAACACCACTAGACTGCAGGCTGAAACTTACACATAGTCTTGTTAGTGCACAGTGTGCTGTCCTAGAAAGGAAGACATTATCTACTTATTATCTGAAATAAAGAGCTGGAATTTTATCCAGTTCACCTTCAGGAGAGGTACATTGATTGTAGCCTGAGGTTTGCTAACATTTCAAAGGTCTCTTAAGAGTCATTCATTCTGTCTCGAAGCAGAAAGAACAGAATCATCAAGTTGGTGTTCTAACCTAATGTTAAATGAGGCTACTCTAATTCCTCTGAGACATGTAAATTTGTAACATACAAAATGATGAGGATGTCTTGTTTTTATTTCTGATGCAGACACATACTGTCCAATCTTATTCCAGATTAATTTGGGGATTAAAAAGTTATATACAATGTTATATGACATATAATATTATAATTGCTAAATATGTTGATGTTGTTAGATATTTCTCTGTAAATGGTATGTAAGTTTTATCATTAAAAGAATTCACTCAACAGTCCAAATAATTGACTTAAGATCATGTCCATGTCCAGAGGTGTTGCACCTTGGCATGCAGACTTAAACATTTCTAAAAGAGTGGGTCGCTCTCAAGAGCTCAGTGATTTGCTATGTTGTAACGGCGTGTCATGAAACTTTCTTTCAATTAAATACAGTATTCCACGGTCAACTGTCATTAGTATCATAACCAATTGAAAGCAATTGGGAATGACAGCAACTAGTCCATGAATTGGTAGGGCATGTCAAATAACATTTTAGTGGCGAATTTTTGGTTTGGCGAATATCAGAACCAGTGGTCATTCTAAAATTCCGTGCTCTCAGCTTTGTGGGTAACCGTTTGGGGTTGATCACTTCCAGTTCCAAAATTACTGTGCAGTAGGGAAAAATCAAGGTATATAATGACATGGGTGCGCCACTCTGGTGTGTAAGATTGGTCTGCACAGGGCTCAACCTGACAGAACACCTTTGATATGAGAATATCAGATTTCATTTATGTGCTTCTGGAAAAATGATAAGAAATTTACAGAAACACACTCCTTAACCATTTGGAAAGCCTTCCGAGAAAACTGTACAATGTTATAGCTGCAAAGGGTGGACAGACATCATAATGCACTCTATGGATTAAGAATGGGATGTCACTTAAATTCAGTGGGGTAGTATTTAGACTAAAAAGTATTTAGTCAGCCACTGATTGTGCAAGTTCTTCTACTTAGAAAGATGAGAGAGGTCTGTTATTTTTATCATAGGTATACTTTGAGAGACAAAATGAGAAGAAAATCCAGGAAATCACATTTTTAAAGAATTTATTTGTATGTGATGATTTCTGGCTCTCACATTCCTGTAACAACTTCTTTAAGAAGCACTTCTGTCCTCCACTTGTTACTCGTTATAATGGAATCAGACTCCAAACTCAACCATGGCCAAAACCAAAAAGCTGCCAAAGGACACCAGGAAGAAATGTGAAGCATGTTAGAAACATCATGCTTTAGGGCTGTTTTTAAGCCAAACCCGCTTTCCATCAGTCGGATGGCGCATTGAAGATTGAACGTGGCTGGGTCTTACATCACGACAATGAATATAACACAATGAAGGAGTGACTCCAGACCTCAACCCCATAGAAAATTTGTAAAGGGAGTTGAAAGTCTATGTGGCCCAGCGACAGCCCCAAAACAACACTGCTCTAGAAGAGATCATGCATGGAGGAATGTGCTAAAATACCAGCTACAGTGTGTGCAAACCTGATGAAGACTTACAGTAAACATTCAAAGTTTATTGCCAACAAAATTTGTTACAAAAACTATTGAGTGGAACTTTTGTCATTGACCAAAATCTTATTTTCCATAATTTACAAATAAATTCTTTAAAAAATCCTACAAATTGATTACTTTGATTTGTTTCTCATTTTGTCTCATAGTTGAAGTGTAACCTATGGTAAATTACATAGTCCTCTCATACTTCGAAGTAGGAGAACTAGCACAATCGGTGGCTGACTAAATGGCTGACTTTTATAAATACAATCATTTTTTCCTCACTGTAATGTAAAGGCAGACTACTGGTTACATTCTACAATATATTGATAGTTATAGATAGATATATAAACGGAGATGAGATCATGATTTAAAATGGAATTCCGAAATAAATAAATCAAATAAATCTTAGAGATAATTGTAGTCACATTGTTTTCTGTGAACTTTGGAATAACTGTTTTCTGTTTATGTGTTTCAGGAGTTGCCAGGTGGATATGGAAGGATGAAGCCTGACATTGTGACATATGGCTCTGGAGTTCGTGGCTCTGGGCTGAAAGAGGGCTGCCGTTCTCTGTCTGGCACCAGTGTGGCCTCCCCTGTGGTTGCTGGTGCAGTTACACTTCTTGCCAGGTAAGATGCCAACAAATATACGTTCCCTCTTATAATTTCTTTTGTTGAAGTGAATGTGTAATAAATCTGTTGTTACAAAAATGAGGGTGAGTCAAATGAGGATGTGCATTTACTTCGAAGTTCCAAAAATATCCTCACTTAACTTTCAGAAAATACAAATATACCACTTTTTGACACATTCTCCCAGATTATCAGTTCTGTTTGACACTCTATAAACAAGCTTTGGTTATTCCACCATTCAAATGTTTTTGGCTGTGCTAACGTGATCTAATTCTGTGGGAGCTTATTCGAAGTGGAATTAACTAATTCCTGCTGGTAACATCCTATGGACCTACACACACTTTCCACTCTACACACATACTGTTTAATCTGTTATCACCCAAATGAGGATGGGATTCCCTTCATCAGTCTTGAGGTTTCATCTCGATGTTTCTTCCTCGTAGCATATTGGGAAGTAGCCTTTTTAATTTTCCTGTCTGAGATTGAGATTGTTTCATTTCCATAATCTGCTGTTGGAGAATATTTGTTGACCTTTAAAACAACCTTGTGGCTGACATGTCTGCTAATGTAAAACAAATTGGTTTTTTTTTTATTCACTGTGAATAATTGAGAGATTAAATGGTAAGAGAGGCTCATTATTTCTCTGTTTATGTGGACTTAGAGAGACAACTCTACATACCCTTTATGTCTTGCTGTCATGCTGGATTTTTTTATGTAGGTCAGGCCAGTTAATAAGAACTGAACTGCAGAATATGAGTATTTTTCACATTACACCTGCAGTGTCTTTATTCTCATTTCCAAGTGCTCGGCATTGCTCGAGTCCTCCTCATATGGCCTTCTGTTATTTTGCTTATTTATATTTATGGTTATTAAATGTTTATGATGAACTTTTTTCGTTCACATCTACCACAGTACTGTGTTGAATCGAGAGATGGTAAACCCAGCCAGTATGAAGCAGGCACTGATTGCCTCTGCTCGCAGGCTGCCTGGTGTCAACATGTTTGAACAGGGCCATGGAAAACTGGACTTGCTCCGAGCTTATCAGATTCTGAACAGCTACCGACCCCAAGCCAGGTACCGTTAACCAATACAAAGCTATGCACTTGTTTGGCCACTAACATTCTATATAGGTCACGTTTTGAAGGAATGGATGACGGATTTAAAGAGTTATTCTGGTTATGACCACAAAATATTCTAACATGTTTTTTATAAAGATTCCAACATGAATGTGCAGTTCATGGTGATTCTGGTGAAATTAATGACTAGCTGCCAATAATTATTTCTTGAGTAGACCTAGATAACTTATTTCATCAACAGTCTGTTTTATACCAGAATTATATGTGATGTAAGATAAAAATGGCTACATAAGCTAGCCAGCTAACACTATCTGATTCATGTTTTAGTCTGAGTCCAAGCTACATAGATCTCACCGAATGCCCCTATATGTGGCCCTACTGCTCCCAGCCCATCTACTATGGCGGCATGCCAACGATCGTCAATGTAACCATCCTAAACGGCATGGGTGTGACTGGCAAGATTGTGGACAAGGTAAAAATAAAATACTATACGGGCCTGTTATTTATCTGTACCTGTCATGTATACACACATCTGGTCTGTAAGCGCTGGGGCATTACAGGTTTTCATTGAGCAGTTTTGTGGGGTAAGGGCACCTGCTATAAGCTCTTTTTGACTACTCTGGCTAATACTGCTCTGTATTCTTAGGATTCATGTCCTCATATTTAATATAACAGATAAAATATAAACATTAGAAGAATGTTAAAGATGGAACACAGCAACTGATCTCAATGCTAACATAATACCAACCAACATAACAGCATGCAATGAAATTTCCCATAATGCCATAGGGTTACATACTTCAGTTTTGTTATCTATATTATTGAGTACTAAAACTCCTTGTACCCTGTCTAAAAAAACATTTACACACCCATATTTTGTTTAACATTAAATTTGAACCCTTTGTTCTTCTCAGTAACTACATGTGCCTTTTCTCAACAGCCAATCTGGCAGCCTTATCTGCCTCAGAATGGGGATTATATTGACGTGGCTGTCTCTTACTCTCCTGTGCTGTGGCCCTGGGCTGGATACCTGGCCGTATCTATATCTGTGGCCAAGAAAGCGGCTTCCTGGGAGGGAATTGCTCAAGGTCACTTGATGCTCACTGTGGCCTCACCTGCAGAGAATGATGTGAGTAAATTTAGAAGTTGAAGTAAAATTTTCCAAGAAAAATACACGATATTGCCAAAAGTATTCGCTTACCTGCCTTGACTCACCTATTTAGCGTTTAAGTGATTGGAACACCTGATTTCAAAAATGTTCATGGGTGAGGAAATACTTTTGGCAACATAATGTATATTTGTTCTTAAATCCTCAGGACAACATTGTGGCTATTTTGTAAATATATTGTTTTTTTTGTGTAGTCAGCAGTAGGAGGGGAAATAACCTCCACTGTGAAGCTACCGGTGAAGGTTAAGATCGTGCCCACTCCTCCTCGAAGTAAGAGGGTGTTATGGGACCAGTATCACAACCTTCGTTACCCACCTGGCTATTTCCCCCGAGACAACCTGCGCATGAAGAATGATCCACTTGACTGGTAATTTGATAGTTGATACTGTTTAATCACCTGTCAGTTATGTGAAACTCCCCTGCATATTGTTGGTTCACAATCAAAATAGTTATGTTCACTAAGGAGTAAAGGTAAACCTGCTTTCTATTGTGCGTAGTTTTAATTGTTTTCAAATTAAAGATGCTCATGGTACAATGTTTTTTGGCAGCATACAAGACCCTGTACAAATGGTCATCATTCTCCTCTTCATTATGTAGGATACATGATACAACCTGGAGACCTACAGAACACATGTTGTTTCAGTGAAGCAATGCTTCCTAACTCATGCACAATATATTAGGACATGGTCTTTTCTCATCTCAAACCACGTTTTAGCTCTGTATCATGTACAGCATGGTGGTGCAGTGGATAGTGCTGTTGCCTCACAGCACGAGGGACCCAGATGAAGCCCCAGGTGTGGAAAGCCAGAAAATGTGTGGCGTTTGCATGTTGAATCTGTGGAGTTTGCGTGTTTGTGTGGGTTTACCCCGGGTACTCCGGTTTTATCCCACAGTCCAAAGACATTCGCGCTAGGTAAATTGGAAATGCTAAATTGTCATTGACTTGTGTTTATAAATATTATTAATTTGTGTATGAGATGTTAAGCTTGTGTATGAGTATGACCGTGTTCCTGTCGTGAACATGTCCATTGATTCTGAAGATCATGTTAATTCTTAAACTCTGTGTCCATTTTAATAATACAGTTGCACAGCTTTCTTTGAATAGGGTCTTGTATTTACATCAAAGGTACAGACAGACAGGCCAGTCGAGTATCCACATTTTTTTTACTACAAAGCCACACTGTTGTTACACATTCAAAATGTGGCTTGTCATTGTCTTGCTGAAATGATCAGGACGTCCCAGAAAAAAGACGTTTTATGGGCTGTAGATGATGAATTCCCTAAATACCTTGCAATTGCACATTGAGAAATGTTGTTCATATACCGAACATGAGTTTTTTGAGCATTCCTCAACTTTCCCAGTCTTTTCTTGCCCCGTCCCAAATCTTCTGTAACATGTTGCAGACATCCAATTCAAAAAGAGTGAATATTTATGAAAACAATGAAGTTTCAGTTTGAACATAAAATATCTTGTCTTTGTGGTGTAGTACATTAAATATGGCTTGAAAATGCTTTGTAAATCATCGTATTCTTCATCGTATTTTTTATTTTTTTTACATTTTATACAACAATTGTTACAGAAGTCCACTGACCATCCTCTGCACATATCCAAGCCATCTCAATCGGTCCTATCAAATTTTTTCTCTTAATTTTCCAACCTGTGCTGTTCCTCTGATGTTCTCATTCCTAATCCTGCCCATCTTGGTCACTCCCAATGAATTCTATCTGTCACCCTTTCATTCACACACATGTGTTCTGTCTTACAAGTATTGACTTTCATTCCCCCTTCTTTCCAGAGCATACCTCCACCTCTCTAAGTTCTCTTAGCTGTGCTCTCACTACAGATAACAATATGATCTGCAAACATCATAGTCTATGGTGATTCCTGTCTGACCTCATCTGTTAGTCTGTCCATCACCAGAGCAAACAAGAAGGGACACAGTTCCCCCCTTGGAACCCTATCTTAAGCTTTCTCTAAATCCACAAAGAGAGAGTATAGCTCTTTCTGACCTTCTCTATACTTCTCCATCAGCATTCTCAAAGCAAAATTTTATCTGTGGTGCTCTTTCTTGGCATGAAACCATATTGCTGCTCACAAACAGTCACGGATTGTCTAAGCCTAGCTTCAACAACTCTCTACGAAATCCTCATTGTGTGACTCATTAACTTTATTTATAGTAATTGCTATAATACATCAACCTTGTACTTATAAATCGGTACAAGTACACTTTCCCTTCATTCCTTAGGTATCATTTTACTCTCAAAAATCTCATTGAATAATCTAGTCAAAATTCATTTTCATCATTAATCACCCTGAGATGTTGCACACCCTTTTCTGCTCTGCCTCACTGCCTTGCAAGGCAATACAACTCCTTCTCTCCTTCCTTACTGTCTAACCTCTTGTACAAATCATAGGCCTTTTGCTTAGCTTTCTCCTTTGCTACTTCCCTCTTTCTTCATTTCTTGATATTCCTGCTTTCCCTTTTTTTTAGCCCTCTCCCTATCCCATTTCTTCTTTGCTAACCTCTTCCTCTGAATAACCTTCTGCACATCCCTGTCCACCACTAAGTTCTGAAGACACACCAAGTACCTTCCTGCCAGTCTGTCTAATCACTGTTGCTGCTGCTACCCAGTCATCTGAAAGCTCTTTGCTACCACCCAAAGTCTTTCTAATCTCCTTACTGAACACCTTACAGCATTCCTCCTTTCTTAACTTCCACCATTTTGTCCTCTTCTCTACATTTGCCTTCTTCATCTTTGAACTCTTTCAAGAGACATCGTCTACACAGGATGTAGTGTATCTGTGTGCTTCTGTTTCCACTCTTGTAGGTCATCCTGTGCTCCTCCGTCTTTAGAATATATGTGTTTACCACAACCATTTCCATCCTCTTTGCATGTTTGCATGTTCTCCCTGTGTTTGCGTGGGTTTTCTCTGTGTCCTCCGGTTTCCTTCTGTATTCCATAGACAGGTATGATAGGTAACTGGTGTCTCTGAATTTCCAATTAGTGTGAATGCGCCCCACGATAGGTTGGCGCCCTGTATAGGGTTGTTCCTGCCCTTACACCAAGAGTCGCCAGGTGGGCACAGGCTAGCCCGCAACCCCATGTGGACTAAACAGTATATTAAATGAATGAATGATTTCTAATGCCTTGCTTTACTGCTTCGTAAAGACAATTTGCTGGAAAAAAGTGGGTTTGTCATACATTCCATACATTCATCAGTAAGAGCTTTAACCTGGTTTTCAACTGTAGGGTAAACATGAAACGTAAAAGGAATTTGTGCTATGCATGGCAGACTTATCTGCTTTCAGTGAAATATCTCCTGCAAGAATATTATCCCACGCTCACACTATCATCATAATGTCTCCGGGCCATCCGGTTTTCATTTTCAGCTTTTGGTTTGACCTTTTATTTCGTGGGGAATTTTGAGCTCGGAAATAGGTGTGCAACTAATTAACGTATATATTAATGAAGAGAGATTTTTTTAACTGCACACTTCCAATAATTTTATTACAGTCTTATGCATGCTATTCCTCATAGTACATTTAATAAATCAGTAGAGAATTATTACTTTTCCAACCAAAAATGATATGAAGAAACGCAAGTGCTTGTTAACTCAAATATCTAATCAGCCAATCACATGTCCCCAACCCAATGCATTTATGCATGTAGAGGTGGTCGAGACGACTTGCTGAAGTTCAAACCCAGCATCAGAATGGCGAAGAAATGTGATTTGACTATGGCATGGTTGTTTTCAATCTCTACATTTTACAAATAATGTTCAGAAAATGAGAAAATATCCAGTCAGCTACAACAAAATGCCTTGTTGATGTGAGAGGTCAGAGGAGAATAGGGAGAATGGTTTGATAAGATAGAAAGGCAACACTAACTCAAATAACCATTGGTTACAAGCAAATAATGCATAATAAATACCATCTCTGTTGAAAAATACCATTAAGAATTAAATGGAGGGAAAAATAAATAAATAAAAAAAAGTAATTGATGGGAGTGATCTGTTCAGGGATCAGGGTTGTATAAAGACTTGGAAACTAACCGGGGACCTTTCGGTCGCTTTTGCCAAACTTTTACTAAAAAGGTGTACATAATCAAAGAATAAAGACAGGGAGCGTATATTTATATTTATTAATTGCACATTGCACCAGTAAGAGCAGAGTGTGAAGGTTCAATTAGCAGGGTAAGAGCACAGTTTTGCTCA
>JAOUQT010000033.1:18520291-18545668 GCA_025769995.1 Xyliphius kryptos
TGTCCCTCCTCTGCACATGTCCAAAACATCTCAAACTGTGTCTCCCAATTTTCCAACCTGTGCTATCCCTCTGATGTTCTTATTTCTAAGTCTGTTTATCCTGGTCACTCCTAATGAGAACCTAAACATCTTAAGCTCTGCCACCTCCAGCTCTGCTTCCGGTCTCTTATTCAGTGCCTCTGTCTCCAAACCATACAAAAAGGCTGGTCTCACTACTCTCTTATACACCTTTACTTTCACTTTTGCTGCAACCATTTTGTCAAACATCACTCCTGACACTTTTCTCCATCCACTCCATCCTGCCTGTAATCTCTTCTTCACTCTTTTCCACACTTCCCATCAGCTTGGATAGTTTATCCTAAGTATTTGAATTCCACCTTTGTGACCACTTTTCCCTGTAGCCTGACAGTTCTACCTCCCTTTTATTCACACACATGTATTCTGTCTTACAAATGTTGATTTTCATACCCTCCTTTTCAGAGCATACCTCCACCTCTCAAAGTTCTCTTCTAGCTGTTCCCTGCTCTCACTACAGATAACAGTGTCATCTGCAAACATCATAGTCCAAGGTGATTCCTGTCGACCTCATCTTTAGCATTCTTTCACCTTAGAAACATTACTAAGATCAGAAATATGCTGGCACTGAATGATGCAGAAAAACTTGTCCATGCATTTGTTAACTCTAGGTTGGATTATTGTAATGCCCTGTTGTCTGGTTGTTCCAGTAGATGCATAAACAAACTACAGCGGCCAGAATCCTTACTAGAACCAGAAAATATGAGCACATCACCCCTGTCTTATCCACACTGCAATGGCTACCGGTCAAATTACGTATTGATTATAAGATACTTTTGCCTGTTTACAAGGCAGTTAACGGTCCTGCACCACAGTACCTTAGTGAACTGCTAGTTTCTTATGATCCACCACACCCACTTCGATCAAAAGGTGCAGGCTGTTTGCTAATACCTCGTATTAAGAGGAAGACAGCAGGGGGCAGATTATTCTCTTATCGAGCCCCACATCTATGGAATAGTCTTCCAGTTAGTGTTCGGGACTTAGACATAATCTCAGTCTTCAAGTCTAGGCTGAAAACTTATTTATTTAGTCAAGCATATCTTATTTAGTGGCCGGTGAGTGTACACTATATCATTCTGCACATACTGTAACCATTGTAACTACATTCTGCTAAAATCTCTGATTGATTAAATTATTAATAATGCACCCACTGTTAGAGCTCACCACTAGAACTCCATTACTCACCACACTTCCCCTGATGCATAAATAAATCATAAGCCCTGTTTAGCTCTATAGTACAGTAGGAGAAGCAATGCAGATTGCTCTGTAAAACAGCAGTGTGGAGACACCAGCTCACACTTTCAAAATGACTTAACATTATTATTCAGTGGTACAAATGTTATGGAAAGAGAACAGACACAGATACAGGTTAACAGGTACCGTTTCCATTCCTCCTCTCCATCCCAAAACTCATATACAACGAAAGATAGGCCATCAGGAAGCCGCACTGCAGTTACACTGGAAAGAGAGAGAGAGAGAGAGAGGCATATGAAGAAGCTAATATGGAACATAAGTAGAAGCAATAAACACCTATTTTTATACTACGCTGGAAGATAAATAAAGCAAACAATGCCTTCATACTGTGTTTGTTTTAAGCAACTGAATGAAGTAAATAATATACATATTAATATAAATTAATTCAGATTTACTAGACACACTTCATTATACTGTAAGTCACAACTCACTGTCATATGCAAGATTACACTGGATGGCGTAAGCTCTTTTTATTGCATGAATGTTACATCATAGAAAGCTGTGTGTATTGGCCACTTTGCAACTTTCAACAGGGGAAGGAATCCTGCAGCTAGTGCTTACAGCCCTGTTCCTAAAGCAACGCAATACTTTACTGAAGATTGAGGAAATTTTGAATTCTCGAAATGAACGGTCCCCACCCAAAACCACGATTTTAAACAAACAAGGTAAAGAAATGAAATGATGAAAATGAAAAGATGTTGAAAGATACAGTTATGGTTACATTACAGTAATGGAAACTATTCGTTAGCTGAATACTTTACTGATCCATGAACAAGTTAGTTTCATCTTTAAATATATATTATCTCAGATTATAATTCAGTAAATCCAAAAAAAGATCTCAAGATGCCTTCTCGATATAAAATCTCAAACTGTCTCCTAGATATAAAAATATTAATAAAATAAGTATTCACAAAATAGAAATGGTTCAGATTAGTAATAAACCCTCACTGGAAACAATCTCGCTGGGCTGAGACATTCTTCAGATACTGCTTCAGAGCCTCACAGAACTCGCCCAGCTGCTTCTGGGATACCTTCATCTCTTGGCGAATCAGGTGGAGGGACTGCAGGGTGAAAGAAAGAGAAAGATAACAGGGAAACTTAATACAACAAGGAAATCAATGGCACAGGGCTGGGGAAACAGAAGGGATATGAGCAGACTGCCTAATGAGTGCAATCTAAAATTCCATTCACTATTCCCTGATGAACAGATTTTATTGGGCAACTTAGTTAATGGGCTTACAATGAATATAATTTTAAAGACCTGTGTTTAAATAAAATTCTTACCACATACCTTGAGTTCACATAAAAAGAGCATTGCAGTATTTATTGTACTGTTTAGAGCAGCTATGTCTCCAATGTGAATAGAGTATTTGGGTTTTCCAATAAAATCTGAATGAACTGGGTAATTAGATCATAAGAATTTAAAGATGTGATCCTCTGATGAGAAGACAACTGTTTTGCAGTTATTCTACTTGAGCGCACAAAGAATAAATTATACTATGAATAAGTATGAGGTAGTGCATTTCCTTCTCTAATGAAGCTCAATTAATTCCTGTAGTCACCAATAAACTACTAGACTCAGCTATAATGCTGTTTTATCATTAAACATCATATAGAAATGTGAACAATTATAACACATTTACATTTATACATTTGTATATAATACATTTATTCTCTGTATACAGAGGTAATACAAAAAATGTAAAGAGTTAAGGATTTATGACATTATACTGTATATATTAATCTTTGTTGATTTCATTGTGGTCAATGAAAGGTCGTGTAAAAGCAGAAGATGCAAAGAACAGAGTAAGGTGGAAAAGATTTGCTGTGGCAACCCCTGATAAAGAGAGACGCCAAAAAAGGAGAAGGAGATATTAATCTTTGTTGATTTGTCCGATTAACAGTTGTGTTCAAAATATTATAATTTAAAATTAATTCCTATACATTGGGAACACTGTACATTATATTCTAAATCAAGAAGAAGGATAGATCAATATTTATATTATTTTACAAGAAAATGAAATATTGTGATGTTCACTATCAGTGTCTGTAGTTATTGTTTATAAAATCATGTATTTAATTGAAACTTAAATTTAAAATGTATCTCTAATTTAAACTGAAACGTGTGTGTGTGCGAGATTATAAATCCTGAAGTAACGTATCTGAAAAATGATTTGGTTTGTGTATTGGGAGTAATAAAGAGACTGAAACAAATAAGAACTCCTGTTTAGAGACAACTACAAATGCTAGTCTATAAAAGGACTGGACAAACAAGTGAATCTTGATAATAAAACTCTAAACTTCATTAAAAGCACAGTTTAATACTAACCCCTAAAATACAATAAGGGAAATTATCATTACTAATCCAGTCAACCTTTAGTCACAATAACCACATACCCCTATTTTTCACGTCATGCTTAGTTTAATCTCGAGTAAAACATTTTTTTCTTTGTTAATTAATCAAAGACATGTTTCGAAAGGGCTCAGATTGGACTGACAGTCACTTAGTTTGTTAGTTTTGTTGAACACCATGGGGCCATCAACGTCTCAGCTAAACCTCAGTGAGCTTGTCAGGCTGTGCCTCATAAAGTAGCTATAAACAATCACTGCACTCAGAATGAGATCTTTGTAGTTTAATAAAACCCCTGAAGATTACCAAAGCACACGTCATAATATTTTACACATATTTCATATTTCTTTGTCTCTATAGTGTTTTCATACTGTATTATCAGTCTGTAAATGTACCTGCTGCGTAGTATGTTACAAACTATACTATGTTTAATATAGTAATGAGTCCTGAGTAACAAGTATATTTCTTCTTTCCAGTCTGAGGCATATCTCTGTTCTGGGCTCTTGAAATATACAGTATATTCTATTATTTAAATTAAAAAAAGCGAGTTTTATTTCCATGTACATCATACATCAAATGAAGCAGTAGCTGGACATGATATGCAATCTTTTAGCATGAATGCTAGCAGAATTTGTATTATGATGTTTTTCACTGCTCTGTGTGTGAGGAATGATGTACTAATGTATGAGATATGGTCTAAAATGAGAGTCAAATATAGGGATGCAACCTCAAACAAGGAGTAGAAAAATGTCAGTTTCCATGGAAACTGGGGAATACCATCCTTCATATTCTTTATCTTCCACAATTCCCCCATCTCTCCTGCTCTTAGAATGTACTGTAAATCAGAGATTCACCCCCACCCCCCCATGATTTGCATATATTTACATACTGTGCTGACTTTAACAGGATTAAAGGGACTAGCCTTGAAGAACCAAATGGGTTAAACACTGATCATTAAGAATAATTCTTAGGCAATGTTTGTGCTCATTGCAGCTCTCTCTATTATAATTCCGTCCCTTTAATATCAGAAGGATTTGTCAGTTTCTTTCCACAGAGTCCAAGCAGATCCTGGTTCAGTCCCTGGTCATCTTGAGACTGAACTACTGCAACTGCCTCTTAGTGGAGGCTATCCAACCCGTAAAGCTGATCCAGAACTCGGCTGTAAGACCTGTAAGTTTACACACACTACACCACTGCTCCGCACTCTCCACTGTCTTCCTGTAGTTGCTCGCATAAGTTTTAAAACACTCATGCTCTCTTACAAAGCAAAGAATGTTCCTGCACCCTGATACATTACAGCACTTATCACACCCAGCAGTGCACCTCGCGCACTCCGATCGTTTAGCACTAGTCGACTGGTCCCCCCATCTCTCAGGGGACGAGGAAGGCATGCTTCTAGACTCTTCTCTCTTCTGGCTCCTAAATGGTGGAATGAACTTCTAATTCATGTCCGAACGGCAGAGTCAGAGGATATTTCTTAAAACGCTGTTGGGAGACCTACTTATTCTGCATTTACCTCAACTAAACCCATTTTTCCTACTTAATTTTCCTTACAAAAAATAAATAAATAAAAAACCTACATGCACAATTCCATATCGGTTTCTTGAGGATATTCTTGTTTGTTTTTCTGATTATTCAGAACATATTATGTTTACTGATATCGTCTTAAAGCACTTTTGTAAGTCGCTGAGCACAAGGGCACCTTCTAAATACTGCAAATGTAAATGTAATGGCCATAAATGGGTACGGTTGCTTTCAGATAAGATGTTATATATCTAGTACCTCCATGGTTTCCATTTTCTCTCTCCTTCTCACTTGCACGTCTGACAAACGATGCCAAGTTCTCTGCCTTTCTCCGCCTGTCATTTGTTCTTCCATCATATTGACCAGCGTGTTTGTTCATAAGAGGCACTTACCTCGACCATTAAACCCAGTTAAACCTAGAATACTAAATAGTGAACATTAAAACCCTGCTGAGAAAAAGAACTGTCATAACGTTCACTAATAAGCCTTACTCCCAGGAGGGGACTGAGCAGAAGTTATAAATGGATTTCCTGCTTATTATGTTGATTTAGTACTGGCACGGAGAGGCTGTCCAATTAAAAGGAATCTATCATATCACAGGGTGTTTAGTACACCTTAGTACACACATGTTACAAACAGGTAGATGAGGTAGAAACAGTAGCTTTGTATCTGTTTAGTCTTATACAATAGGTCACAAAGGACATAATTATTTAGAATGGCTTTTATATGCCGTAGAATAATAAACTCCATTACTGGAGCTAGGAGGCACAAATATATTCCAGCATTATAATGTAAGGTACTGTTTATGTTCACAATAATAGCAACTTAGGGTATGTAACTGCCCAGATGTTAGGGTCATGCTATCTAACAGCAATATGGGTGGGGTGGATCTGCTCAACGCTGTCATTTTGCACTGTACTGCAACAAAATCAGGTCGAAGAAGTGGTACCAACAGATGTTCCACTTTATCGACATGGCCATTGTAACTGCCTGGCTACTCTACAAGAGAGACTGCAGTAGCACTGGGATGAAAAAAAGAGGATGTAACTGCCCAGATGTTTCTTTTCTCTATGTTTTATTCCTTTTTTAAATGACTTTATTTTCTCCAAAATAACCTACTCCAGAAGATTTCTTTCAACACCATACACTTCTGGGTTCCTTATGTTTGAAGAAAATGCCCAGAGACTTAAACAAGAAAGACCTAGATTTCCTCAAATAACAACCCCACTCTGTTTTCTTCGATTGTTATTGATCAATGTTGGTTTTAACACCGGTTCTAAGATTCACAGGAGGAGATAACGGTCATCTCTAGACATTTCTCAGAACTATGACCTAAAGATCTTTGAGATGTGCATGAATATGTAAAGAAGCATATTTGATTAAGTAAAGACAATTTTTATAGGTTTTTCATTCCTTGCCTCAGGGCATCATTGTGCAGCTAGACCACTTTTTCTGAACAATAACATGCTCATGGATGGAGAGGTGCAGGGACACATAATTATCACTATAATGTTTTTTTACATGTTATGACATATTACTCACAGGAAATAGATGCACAAATATTTTATGGATGTAAGGAAAATTATCGTGCAGTTATCAGCATGCTATCTGACAGCACTGAATTCACTGTACTGGTACTGTCCTTAGCAACAAACTACCAGAAGTCAACTTGAAGTGTGATGCTGAGTTGAAGAGATCTGGACGTGGATCTCTTAAACAGAAGACAGCCAGGGTTGGAGAAACCACTTTGCATGCTGTAAAGTGGTACGATAACCGTTCAGTCAGTCTTCTCAGTAATTACATTGGAGCATACAAGTCACTTAGGTTTTTAGGTAGGATGGAAAGCAAAAAAATAATCAAAATCCCCTGTCCTGCAGTGGTGAGAGAGTACAATAAGAATATGGGTGGGGTGGATCTGCTGTCATTTTGCACTGTACCGCAACAAAATCAGGTCAAAGAAGTGGTACCGGCAGATGTTCCACTTTATCGACATGGCAATTGTAACTGCCTGGCTACTCTACAAGAGAGACTGCAGTAGCACTGGGATGAAAAAGAGGAACAGATTAAGCTTTATATGTTTAAGTCATATACTGCACAAACGTATGCAATAGTGGCAAGAATTTGGAATGTAAGAGATGTCGTTGCACTTCCACCAATGCTGGGTGTATGTTGAAAAGAGGAGAGGAGGAACTGCTACATCCATTTTGGTCACTGATGTGCATCTGAGTGCCACTGGATAGTCATGAAAGAAAGGAGAGATGTAAGGTACCAGGATGCCAAAAATGGCAAAAAAAATTTTGGCATCCACCTTTGTTTCACATACATTCACCTCTGTTTCATATTCGGAATAATCCAAGCCTACGATATGGGTTATAAGGAACCCCCAAGCTCCTGAGGGTTTCGTTTTGACATACTACAAGAGCACGCCTGCAGAGACCATGGCCATGCAGACGACTTACTCCTAGCTCGTCCAGATGAAAGATCTGAGAACCCTGAATCCTTAGAACCTGAACCCAAGGTCCTGGCTCCAACCCATGCTCCACCAGAGGAGCGTCAGCGCCAAAAGCATCATGAACTGTGTTTCTATTGCAAAGCTGACGGTCACACGGTGCAGGTTTGTCCGTTCCACTCCCAGAGCTCACCACAGTGCTATTATTTAAGCAGTAAGTCAAATTCCAAGTTCATTACTGATAGTACCTGAGTATATTTTAACAGTTCTCATCAGCTACCTTCCTTTCTGCCCTGTTAGATACTGGTGTCACGGGGAACTTCATCAATGCCCACAGATTAGATGAACATATCCCCGCGATTAAACTCCAGCACAAGCTCTAGATCCGAAAAATAAATGTGGAACTCATTGGAGGGGAAAGTGTCACCCAACAGACTCCGCCCCTTAAACTAACGGTGGGCATCTTGCATGCTTCATCACCAGCTCCCCTACATACCCCTCACACCGTACTTGACCATTGACCTGCTACCTGGATGCACTCAGCCTTGCTGTAAAATCTAAGCTCTATCTCTGTCTGAAAAGAAAGCCATAGAGGACTACATAGCAGAAGATATCTGTCACTCCACGTCACCAGCATGTGCCGCTTTCATTCATGGGGAGAGGAAAGAAGAAAATTTACGCCCTGTATTGATTATTAAGGGACTAAACTCACTCTCTTTTAAATATCCTTATTCACTTCCATTAGTCCCGGCTGCATAGAAACAACTACGAGAGGCCAGGATTTTCACCAAGTTAGACTTGCGGAGTGCTTACAACTTATTCCGGATGTGCAAGAAAGATAAAAGGAAGACAGTGTTCAGCATGACCAGCTGGCACTACTTAGTACGTGGTTATGACATATGGCTTGGCTATGGGACCAAGTTTGTTCAGCATTTTATAAATGCTCCGGGACATGCTCAGCCATTGTGTTATCGCATATATAGATAATATTCTCATTTTATTGCCAGATCCTGCTACTCACATCCACTATGTTAGAGAGGTACTTCAATGTTTGCTGAAACACCAGCTATGTGTCAAGGGCAAGAAGTGCCTCTTCCACGCAAACCAGATCAAGTTTCTGGGGTACACTATTGCACCATTATAAAGTGGAAGCAGTGCGAGGCTGGCAACAACCAGGCACTATTAAAGAGCTGATTTCTGGGCTTTGCTAATGTCTACTGGAGATTTATTAGGAATTTCAGCTCTGTAGCCACACCTCCTTAAAAAGGCACCTCCGCTGGGCCCCAGAGGTTACGACCACATTTCAGAAACTAAAATAGTGATTCACCATGGCCTCAATACTTAGACAACCTGACCCCTCGCTCCTCATTGAAACTGAGGTGGATGCATCTGATACCGGCGCGGGGGCCATTTTGTCCCAACGCCTAGGAGAACCTCCTAAACTTCACCCAATTGCCTACTTTTCTCTGAGTGTTGAGCCAAATTATGATGTGGGCAATCAAGAGCTGCTGACAGTGAAATTAGCTTTAGAGGAAAGGCGGCATAGGCTGGAGGGGCTACCCATCCGTTCCTCATTTTCGTAAATCATACAAATTTAGAGTATCTCAAGTCAGCAAAAAGGCTGAACCCATGGCAAGCTAGATGTGGCTATGTTTTTCACAAGGTTCAATTTTTATCTGTCATACCACCCAGGATCTAAGAACAGCGAAGCAGATGCACTGAGAATTAAGTATATCATGAGATCAAACCCTTGTTACCTGTTTGTGTCTTCTTTTTTCTGAATCAAACTTATCAAGTGGGCACATGTCACGCCATGTGTGGGGCACCCTAGCACGTAAAATACCATGGAGCTTTTATCCATTAAGTCTGGTGGACACAGATGAGCAAGGACATTACAGTAATCGCTACATCGAATCATGCTCAGTATGTACTCAAGCCAAAGTTTTATGTTTACTGCCTTCCGGCAAGCAGAGGGGGTGATCAAAAACTGGGCAAGTTACTTCGGATGTTCTGTCTACATCGTCCTCAGGATTGGGACAGTTATCTGCCCTGGGCAGAATATGCACAGAACAGAATAATCCATTCTGCTACTAAACTTTCATGTTGGGCTGATATTATTTTGAAAAGTGTGTATATTATCTGTCAAGGTTGGTGTGGATGATCTAAATGGTCTTGCACAAGACATGACCTCAACATATTTGGAATAAACTGAAATTGGTATACTGACTGAACCCTGGACCTCCTTGAATAACATCAGTGCCTGACATCCCCAATGTACTTGTGGCTGAATAGAGACAAATCCTCACAACCACTATCTAAAATCTAGTAGAAATGATTCCTAGAAAAATGAATATTATTATGATAGCAAAGGCCGGCTATATCTGGAATGGTATTTTCAATAACCACATGGCCATAATTAATTTTGAATGGTCAAGAGGACATATCTGCAATGTGATATGCAGATGTTGTGTATGAAGGAATGAAGAGCAGCTACACTGCTACATTTTTAACATGTATTTTTCACAAGAAACCATGCATAGTGCTCCCATGACCCACAGACTCTCCTCCAGTGTAATCCTGACAACCCATTTGCATTGGCAAAATTAACAACTCAACATTCCTGCGACATGAACAGATATATATATATATATACTGTATACATTCCTCTAAGAATTATGTTCTTTGTTCATAGTGTGAATAAATATTATTGTTCTCTCTAAGGATATAATGCTCTCTCTCTGAACACTTAAAAGGTCAGACTACTGATGTACCAGGTTACTTATTGCTGATATGCTTGAGGATATGAGAAGAATTAATTTCTAAGCATAAAAGTATTGTTCGAATATACATTCATTGGGCACTTAGGTACGCCTTGCTGGTAAAAGGTTGGACCCTCCCACCCCCGTTTCCTTCAAAACCTATTTCATTCTCCATCAGACTTTCAACCGAGATGGTATTCTACATTCCTTGGTTGTAAAAAGTGGTTATTTAAATTACTGTTGGTTTTATATAATCTCAAACCAGCCTGTCCATTATCCTCTGACCTCTCACTGATATCAAGTCATCCATATAGCTGTCTCTCACTGTCCCTCTTTTTCTAACCATTCTCTATAAACACTAGAGATGGTTGTGTGTGAAATTCCCAGTACCAACAACCATGACACTTTCAAAGTCACTTACTGTAAATCACATTTCTTCTCTATTCTGAATATCAGGTTGTACTTCAAGTTGTACTTAAGTTGTCTTGACCACCTCTACATGACTAAATGTATTGCGTTACGGCCATGTGATTGGCTGATAAGATATTTGTGTTAACAAGCAATTAAACAGGTATAACTAATGAAGTGGCCAGTGATTGTAGATAGACCCGTAATACATTTTCCATATATGGTTGGTAAGGTGCTGGTGTATTACAAGATTTGGTGTATATTATCTTTAAATAGTATTTAAGTAGGATCTGTCAAATTTCATGCAGTCAGTTAAGAAAAAAAAAAAAACAGGACATAACATCCACATAATGGATTGTTGTTGTTAGCCTCAGTACTTACTGCACTAACTGTACCATCAGTGTCGGTTAGCCGCTGATGCAGGTCAAGCCAGACTGTCTGTAACAGAAATAAAAGCAAGAAATCCACTTATTAAATCAGTTTTGCTTCTTAATTGTTTGTGGCTGCAGCCAATTACCCACATAGACTCCAAGATCAAAGAGATAAGTGTATTGTATGACCAAATATTATTTTTTAGTCCATAGTCCATTTAGTCCTGGGTACAGAAATCCATAAGGTTAACAAAATATATTGTCTAAATCAGGTCTTCTTGCTACTTGACAATAAAACAAGTACATTTCACACCGTCTTTAACATAGATTTTAATATGTTAATGTGTGTGTGCCCTGGGATGGAAGGTTCTTCCGGTCTTGCACTCTGTGCCACAGGCTGGTCTATGCCCTGACTCTGACTAGGATTATGAGTGTACTAAAAATAAATGAATTAATGAATAAATGTTAATATGTAAAGGAGAAATCACCAATATGAACTAATGCAAATTACATTTATAATAAATAATTAATTTTTGTACTAATTTTAATACTAATTATAATATACTATGTAAATATTCATTATTGTGTCATTTTTAGAATCAATGCGTTTACATATAATGATCAGTGAAGGCTACTTTCAGTTTCAGTGACCTATCTCATCCCCACACACCCACTACTGCTCACATCTTCCAGAAACCATGGCAGCCAGACAAGTTAGACACGCCCGGCATTAATCATCATATACTGTACCCTTTTAAGAATTCCCACCTGCACCTGCGTAATTGCCTGCACCAGTTCCTGTTTAGTCTATCCTTCTTTTGACTCTTGTGATGACCCTTGACCAATGTGGTGCCTCTAATCACTTCTTAGTAATGTGAAGAGTGTAAGAGATTTTCAAACCCAACAGAGGGTACTGAAACTTGTGCTCTGATCACTCTGCCAGGTCTATTTTTATTAGAAGTATTGTGATGATGGTACAAGTCTTGCACTCAGGACAACATTTTAAATGTAAAGCCCAGACCGAGGGTGCACTCACATCAGGCAATCAGTTTCAATGTGCTAAAAACATGTTGTAATCTAAGTGGTGTCGCTAAATTGCCCTTACAGCTGTCACTACATCATCAAGTCAAAAGAAATAAACACTTGAAATATATAATTCTGTGTGTAACGAACGTATATAATATTAAATATAAGTAAATATAAATATAAAAGTTTCACCTTTTGAATGGAATTACTGAAATAAATAAACTTTTTCATGGTATTCTAGTTTTATGACCAGCACCTGTATGTATATACATATATATACTTTAAATACACAAACAATGCGTATTGCAAATCTTCATACCCACTTAAAATCCTTCCGTTTTGTCTCAATATATCCGGACAATAAAAATTAATTATGTCTAACATTGTCCAGCTGTACTTACACTTTATAACCCTTTTCAACAAAGTGAAAATTACACAGGTGATGATTCTGGTAGGATTCATGGTGGATATGATGGTGAACTGACCATACCCTGTTGAAGCAAAGCATCCCCAGACCATGACATTTCTACCTCTATGTTTCAAAGTTACAATGAGGTTCTTTCACTGGAAAGATGTATTTGGTTTACACCAAACATTCCTTTTGTTATAGAGTCATTGAATTTAAATTTATACTCATCTGTCAAAAGACCATTTTTTAGGAAATCCCTGGACTTTATCTACATGTATCTAAAGTCCCTTTATAACTTTCACAGGAGCCTGCTTTAGGTCCCGTGTTGACAATTTAGGATTTCATGTGAATTTACTTGAAGAGCCTGACCTGGACATGTTAGAAGTCATTACTATTTCCCAGACAGTGGAATGAGATGATCTTAAATCAGTTCTAGACTCATAAGCTGCTACAGTCTTCTTTCTGAAAGACTCAGACATCTGTTTCAATCTCCCCATGGTGTTCACTGTCACTTCAATCGTCAGGAACACACCAAACCAAATGTCTGACAAAGTAAGACATGACAAATATATGTTTTCACATATACATAAATGTGAAAAAGTCTTGGTGCACAGACATTTTGCAAAAGGAACGGGCTAGCTCCCAATTGTTCCCAAAAATATATAGGCCACTTTATTAGGTACACCTTACTAGATTGCATGATGTCATCAGCAGCCCATCCATATATGGTTACATAAGTTTGACGGTTCGCAACAACAGATCCGTAAGTACAAATCGACTGAGATTGGACCATTAAGTAGTGGAAGTGTCCTTTTGATGTCAGTAGGGCTTACGGTTTGGTGTGTGAAATGAGTTTTAATAAAGAAAAAAAAAGAATAATATTAAAAATCTGAATGAAAACAACATGTTCCAGCACTACTGTCGATGCCTGGACCCCTACTAATAAGCAGGAACAGCAAGAAGTATCCGGGTTCGGGACTTCTGTATAGAGTTTGCACTGTTCTCCTAGTGTTTGCGAATTTCCTCCCACATTTGAAAAACATGCATGCTAAGTTAATTGATGTCTCTAAAGTAACCCTTACTTACATAGTCTGTATGGTCTGTGAGTATAAACATGGCATTCAGTACAGGGTCAAAGAGGAAAAGCACTGAACCTCTCAACATACTTAACAGGTTTGAGACTGATGTTAAGATCGGTATATTTACCATATTGTAAATCTGAGATAAGCATTGATTATTATATATGTGCTAGTTAATAGTAATCATTTCTTAAAATCATCAGTTTTTATGTGTATGTCTATGTCAGGATTACACAAAAATACAAGACTGATTCTCCTAAAAAAATGATGACACTGGGAAATTTTTTTAAGCTTTAAGGGAAGTTTAAAAAGTGTATTCCTGTAACTGACGGTTTATTTGTGATTGTGTATGTGTGTGTGTTCATGTGCACTGTGGACAAATGAATAACACACATTTACACTTTAAAAGAAGCTTACATTAATGACAAATTACTAACTAACAAAAAACACTATAAGTCTGAAGACGACAAGTTGATGAATGTATAGTGAAGAATCAAGGCTGGGCACAGTCACCTGATTTCTGAGTATTTTGGCCCGAGTGTTTGCATCTGGATAAATTGGTTAAAATTAATTAAATTTGGGTAAATTGGTTTAAAAAGATTCACTAATGTTACATTATTATGCTAAGTGAATTGGAGACGCTAAACTGTCCTGAATCCGAAAAAATTAACGTTACGTCAGGATAGGTATTTATGATAAAACATGTGCCAGTTCAGCAAGCAAGTGACTCAGTGTGGCAACCCCTGGTGGCAGGGATAAGCTAAAATTAAAAAAAATTCAAGGCAAAGGTTTCCCTAATGTTTCTGCTGTTACATTTTTATTGTGTACCTTAACTTTTGTAGCTCTATTGGAGGAGCAGAGCCAGACATTTTAAACATCCATGGGTAAGTTGTGTTTCAGTGTTTTATACAGTTTATTAAAAAAGTGATAAAAAGAAACAAAAATTAAAATAAAATTCCATGTATATTAACTTAAATAAATTTGAGACCTGTCCTCTATAGATGCTGGTCATAAAATTATAATATCATAAAAAAAGTTATTTATTTCAGTAATTCCATTTAAAAAGTGAAACTTGTATATTATACACATTCGTTACACACTTACAGATATTTTTTCCAGTGATCATTTCTTTTGATTTGAAGATTATAACTGAAAACTTGTATGACCATGAAACGTATCAGCACGTATAGAACTCAATACTTATTAGTGTCCCTTTTGCCCAAATTACTGCATCACTGCGACGTGGAATGAAGTCGATAAGTCTGTGGCACGCTCAAGTGTTATTAGAGCCAAGATTGCTCTGATAGTGGTCTTTACCTGTTCTGCATTGTTGGGTCTCGCGTATCGCATCTTCTTGACAGTACCCCATAGATTTTCTATAGTGTTAAGGTCAGGTGAGTTTGCTGAACAATGGCCATGCCATCTTCTGGTGTTGGTCTACTGTGTTTTCTGAGGTCTAAGGTTTCTACTAGGAAGTTTTAGCACACATCATGCTTCTTGCTGCTAGAAGATGGGAGACTTTTGGGAGATGCTGAATTCATTTTCCAGCAGGACAGCAGGCACACAGTGTCAAAGCTACGGATACCTGGTTTAAGGATACTTAAGGATAACACCTGAGCAGTGCCACAGACTTTATGCTATGCCGCACTGGTGCAGTAATTCGCGCAAAAGGAGCCCCAACTAAGTATTGAATGCTGTACATGCTGATACGTTTCATGTTTATATTTTTCAGTTTTATTAGTTATCAGTTATAATCATCAAATCAAAATAAATAAACACTTGAAATATATCTGTCTGTGTGTAACAAATGTGCATAGTATACAAGTTTCACTTTTTAAATGTAATTATGGAAATAAATCAACTTTTTTATGATATTCTAATTTTATGACCAGCACCTGTATATGTACAGATCACCTGAATATTTCCAGTGATCAGTTTTCATGCTGTGCATGTTGCTGTAGCTGAATCTCTTTCTGTGACTCAATCTTTTATCCCTCATAACCCTCTGCGGACACTGAGAGGGAGATTTAGGAAAGATGGAGGGTACATAATCATGCCAGTACGTGATGTGCCTGCTTGTTTGCGCTTACACCCCTCACATGTTGAACTGCATAAATAAGGAATGACGAGACCTATTTCCCCTGAAATGTTCTGAAAATTTTATTGCCGGTTCAGCAGAGGTTTTAAGAAGAAATGGCAGTTATCCTTTATTTTAGATTTGGGGCTTTTGTCAAAACAACCAGAGATTAAGCCTCCTAAGCCACCCCTACCTCAGTATATACTCAACTGAAAAATTCATTCATTTTTTTAAAACCTGCTTAATCCTAGCGCTAGAATCACAGGGAAGCCAGTGCCCACCCAGCAACTCTGGGCCCAAGGGCAGGAACAACCCTAGACAGGGCGCCAATACATCATAGAGCGCGCGCACACACACACACACAGTCACACGCACATTCACATACTAATAGGCACCCAGAGAAAACCCGCACGAACACACAGAGAACATGCAAACTCCACACAGAAATTTCCGGAGTCGACCCACCCGGGATCTTCTTGCTGTGAGGCCACAGCACTATCCACTGCACCTCCGTGCCACCTTCAATTAAAATGATCTTAATAAAAATTTTTCATTTTTCATTTTAATCTACTTAGAAAATGTTGTGTTCTCATTTGTCCTGATAGCTTTGTTAGTTTTGATAACTTTGTTAGTTTTGATATCTTTATTAGCTTTGATATCTTTATTAGCTTTGATATCTTTGTTAGCTATGATAGATCTGATAGCTTTATTAGCTTTGATATCTTTGTTAGCTATGATAGATCTGATAGGTTTGTTAGCGTTGATATCTTTGTTAGCTATGATAGATCTGATAGCTATGTTAGCGTTGATATCTTTGTTAGCCATGATAGATCTGATAGCTTTGTTAGCTTTGATATCTTTGATAGTTTGGTATATATAGCATTATTTCAGACTCCCACTCTGTGACTCTCTGCCGTCTAGATTTGAAAGAAAACTGCAGGATTAATAAATGTAAGAAATGTATACATGCACTGAAAAACTTAGCTCTATCTATTACACTTGAGATTTGTGTATTATTATAATTTGTTTTCGGCTATTGTTGAACATGTTATAAATGTCAAGAATGTCATACATAAACATGTTAGTATATTGGTGAGTAATTGATAAAATGGGTTTCCAGTGTATCTGCTTTTGATGATGACAAGATTTAGAGTGCTACCTTGTTCTCTAAACGTCCAATCAGCTCAGCAAGACGGTTTATCTGCATTTCCAGTCCTTCTTTCCTCACCTCGACAGGTCCTGAAAAGAAGATGTTAGTTATTTTGAATTCTGTATTGAATTATGTTTTAAATGAAGAATGAAGGCAATATCTTTCTGAAAATATATATTTACATTACTGGCTGATTTACATTAACATGTCCACTAATAGACTTATGACAACTTTTTTAGTGTTGATACTGATATATAGTTCATGTTCAGAAAGGTTTTCTTGTCTTATTGTTTATATTTGAACTGAATATAAAAGAAGCATCCAGAAAATGCTTAATGCAAGGGCGAGTTCACTATTTGAGCATGAATTAAATCACTGTCATATATCAAATAAAGTTTGACCAGTCATAAACGTTACTGGTTAAACTTAAATTGCAGTTTGGGAAATTCATTATTTTCCCCAGATTGTTCTACCTAACAGACTTGTACCTCTTAGTCAGCCATGCTGATGACAGCCGTCACTGTGTGTAGCTGCAGTAGCATACGGTCAGACACATAACAGATGGTAAATCCACTCACATATTTTCTCATCTTATGCTGTAGGCATGCCAAAAAAAAATTACGCAAAACAAAACTATCATTAATTAATGTACCATAACTTAATCAGATCTGTCATAAAAATACAGGATCACATAAGACATCATTGTGTTTTAGACTCATGATCCTATTTGAGAGGCGAATGCTATTCAAGTCTGAAAAAATAATACACCTACGATTTGGAGCTTATTGCCTGGGTCCTGTTATGTACTGGTGCTTCAAAAACAATTTGCATAATTTAGTGTAAAAAAAACGCCAGCTGTGCTTAGATTCAACATTTATCAGAACACTGATCTGCACCATGCTCTTTCGGCTTGGCATGTTTAGGCAGTTCAAAGATATAGATTCTATCTTCTATCTCAAGCATATTTTAGCATATCTGTTTGCTGTAAGAAAGACTGTCTTGTATATTGCTTTGAAGCAAAACACTGTGCTGCACAAGGGTTCATTAAGTAATGCAAGTTTTACCATTTCAATACAAGCAACTACTGCAGAACATATCAGATAAAGTAAAAGTGATACATTTTGCCACTATGTTTGCACACAGCGGAATTTGTCTTCTGCATTTAACCCATCCGTGCAGTGAAACACACAAATACACACACACAGGTGAAATAAGCACACGTGCCCGGAGCAGTGAGCAGCTAGCACAGCGCCAGGGGATGGCACTTCAGCCATGACTTGTTGGTACTTGGAATCGAACCGGGGACCTTCCGGTCGCAAGGCTGGTTCCTTGACCACAAGCCTACGACTGTCCCTCGTACTCAGCTACTCAGTTCAACAAAGATTTTATGTGTATATTACAGAACATGTTAAAATTTAGTGCTGTATTATAACCGAAAAGAGTGATATAGAAGACCAATACCCGAACTCAAAATAAAACAAGCACTCACAAAGAATCAGGAATAAAAACTGACAAATTAAGGTGAAAAACTGAAAGTGACAGAGTGATATGATAAAGGTGAATGTGTCGTGACTGGAACTAAAGTGGATCTGGTCAGAATTTTCTGTATGATAACAGGTTAGACAATTCTTCCTCTGAGGTGCAGATAGCTGCATGAACATCTTATAAATTGAACAGACACCGCTTAATTTGCCTGGAGAGGAAACCACTAGCCCTTTTTCAATTTTACCATGAAAAGATCCTATTTCACAAGTATTGGTTTATTACATTTGACAGATTACAAAGCAGTAACTGAACCAGATCACATTAAATAACCAAAAAGAAAGCACAGCGCATATGAAGGTCAAGGTAGAACCATTAATGCCACAATCCCTGTCAAGTGATACTACCAATGTCACTTGCAAATTCTACCAAACACTTGAAACTGAGCCGAAAGACAAATAATGTACAGAAGCCCAACAAATGTCAGTAGCCCATCAAGAAGAGAGGCCAACATCATATGTCTGAATGTTAAAGAATGTCTGCAGCAAAATAAGAACCTGTTGCCAAACTCTGCAGAGAACAACAGTATGAGTGCTAAAAACAACATTGAGGTCCTACCCGCTGAGTTTAGAGAAATTACCTCTGAACAAACCATTTCCCACACCTTCCTGATGCCAGAAAAACCCTCATCTGGGAAATCAAGAATAGTGATTGGAGAATTAAACAGCCACAGCTCACAATAGGGATTTGCTGGTAACAATGCAGATGGAGATGCAGTGGAAGCATGGGTCAAAAGCAAACTACAACCTTGATATCGTGTTCATCATCTATAGAATGAGCAAGAAGCTGGTACTGAAGCCACTGCCAAAAACCCAACATCGATACATCCGCTTTATTGTCAATGCTGCAGTTACCCCAGTTTCTTTCCGGAGTAGATTCAACTTTAAGAAATTGACAAATTGTTTAGGGGATGATAATTATAACTAGGAACTGCAGTTCCTGCAAAAACTGCGATGTGTGTTTCCCCGGTGCATCCATGGGTATACATTTTACAATAAAAAGATCCTATTTCACAAGTATTGGTTAATTACATTTGACAGATTACAAAGCAGTAACTGAACCAGATCACAATAAATAACCAAAAAGAGAGCACAGCGCATATGAAGGTCAAGGTAGAACCATTAAGAACCATCACAGTCCTTAAGCCCCTGTGACAGTAATGTTAAATGCAGTTATAATTATGTCGGTATCTTCAATAATGTGACATTTTCATTAATCTATTTGTATTTTATTCATAAATTCATGTACATATTTGTTTTACAAATTTTTTATTTATGAAATCTGTAGCCAAGGCAGTTTTTCCCTCTTTTCCCCGTACTGATATATGTCGGTCGTTGCTGGATTTCTTGCTAAATATCTCAAAAACCACAGTAGGTAGAAAGATTAAATTTTGCATATTTACAGTAGACTAGTATGTCTACTGATTTACTGAGTAATGGCAATTGCGAAGGTTAACATTTGTGTATTTTACTCAGAAAATTTGTCATCTATCACTTAACCAAGACTTTTGTGTTAGAGAGGAGACCTAGCCCTTTGTTATGATGTAATATTTATGTATTGACCAAGAAATTGCAGAGATATGGCAGTTTATAAAAAAAAAGGTAAAATCAAAGATAGTATCGGTTTGGTAAAAATTTAACATGGAGGTCTATGGGAATATCTCATTTGGGGGGTTTGATCAAATGATCACAACTCAATAAGGTATGTATCAATCAATTAGATATTTATACAGCTTACAGGGGTCGTCTCTACCATTTAAAGTTTAAATGGCATTTGTAGGTGAGAAAATAAGAATGTTATGAAACAGAGTTTTTAAAAGTTTTGATTAATTAAACAGGTCTCCATTGTAGGATGGAGCTAGAGTGTATATTACAGGGTGTGATCATTCAAGATGGCTAGAGAGTGAACAGAGGGTGCAATCATTTTATAATTTTAATAATTTTATGGTCAGATTGGCACCAGGTCCAATCATGTCAAATTACGTGTTTCTAGCTCAATAATTGACTGAGCTAAGGCAGTTTGAAAATCTCTTTAATGTTTAGTCAGTGGGAAGTTTAGGGCACAAAAATGGGCAGAGCAGGCACCTAGTTAGATAGTTCTCTTGTCTTTGAACACACACACTTCGCACATACATTCCCGGTCGTTTTGATATGTGACCCATGCAATCCCTCTTTAACTGTAGGAGGAGAAATGCGCATTCACGTGGGTGGAGTAACAATAATAATAATAATATTAATAATAATAATAATAATAAATCGAAGAACAATATGTCTGCAACACACATAATCAATAATAATTAATTAGTCAGGTCAAAATAATATCCAAACTTTATTTTTTACTGACAAATCATATTTAATAACAGGCAAATTCCATAATGAAGGCTGCTGGGGTGTGCTGCAAAATAAGGATGGAAGTTAGCAGGAACCACTATAAGATTCTCCATGATGCACTATAAAATTACCAGTTTATTATAAAACTGCACAAATTGTACCTGGGGGCATGGTTTAAAGAAAATGTTAACCATATATTACCTTTATTCACTTTATTAGTTTATTTAATTCAAATTTTGTTTCTGTTAAAATATATAGTGATTAATTATGAAGGTTGCATGTCTGTGACTTTTAACTGCTAATATTTACTGATCGTCTAAAAGGATCAAACAGTTCAGATCAGACTTTATATGGTCTCCATTGTTTAGCAGCAAAACCCATTATGTTTGTTATGTAATATGTCATTGACTTTTCTGATACTGTATATTTTTTAATTATTTTTTTTGTAATATTTGTAATGTAATGTAAAAGTAATGTTTGGAAATATTAAATATTATCGTAAAGACTTAGTAATGCAGAATTCATAATCATCTATAACAAAATGTAGAAATCCTAAGACTGTGTACAGTAGCTAACATATACTGGAATAATTAGTAATAAATAATTTTATCAAAAAAAGTTTAGTTTACCTATGGATACATGTCGTTTTTTATATAGATCATATCTAGTATAGATAGTTCTCCTTAATATCGACCATTTGTGTCACAGTGCTGCCGTTATTTAGCAGTAGTGGTGTGATTGGGATTAATATCCTTTCTGGGGTTGCACTAGGGCTGTGGCTTTCCATGTGTGTCTGACTGTGTGACAATGTATGTTTGTCTGTGTGTGTGTCTGTGTTTAAAACTGAGTTGGAAATGGAGTTTAGCGCGTGTTCATTTTTAAATCTCTTAATGTTTGGATGCATGTTAATATGTGTGTGTGTGTGTGTGTGTTTGCCTTTCTGTGCGTTCATTGTTGTTTTTATTTAACGTGGTTTCTTTTCATAGCTGAGCAGCATCGTCTGATCCCCTTTCGTTTATTTATGTCATTATGTCATCAACCTCATCCTGTAACAAATTTAGTGCAATGCAAGACATCATTGCCTATACCTGAGCCCACATTCAGATTCCTCATGCTGTCCTTGGCACTAATTCTGTTATTGGGTGGGTAGTCTGGCACTGGAGCTTCAGGGTGTCTCTCGGAAACACGTGGACTGGTCTTACTGTGGTAAGATCTATATTAAAGTAAAAAAAAAACATTCATTATGGCAAATGCAGAAACTAGGCAAAGAATTAGTCTAATAATTTGACTGTGCCACGTATAATATAAAATATCTAATGGTAAGCCACAAGTGCAAAATTAGTGATGCCTAGTTTATAAACATTTGACTATGAATGAATAAATATATTAATAATATTTACTGATGGGGTAGTGAAATTGAACAGCTCACCCCAAAGGACCATGCTGTTCATCAATGGCATCCACTGCACTCTCCACTGAGTTGAGCAAAGACTGGATTTGATTGGCTGATTCCTTCAATAGGAAGCGAGTCACAAACTGCTCGATATTATTCCCTCTTTCATATATCTGTTAAAAAAGAGAGTGGGTATGAATTAGACAACAGGAAAGCAAACAACAGCAGAATCATAACTTTGCAGGGTGGCTTATGAGGGTGTGCATGTCTAATGGTCCCAGGAAGCTCATCAGTGAGTTTCATGTCAGCAGAAACCTTTTAAATTAACATTGTAAATGTACAGCAGCTGGTGAAAAAGAAACAGCAGAAATGTTGTGACCTTTTCCAGACTGTAACCACTTGATTTATTGCTTATGATGCCTCAAAGATCAAGGAGCATATTAAGTCTTCAAAATTAAGATATTAATTTTGAGCTATTTAAACATAATGCATGCATAGTATAAACACAAGTCTCCCGATCAGTTTAAATCCTGATGATGCCAGATCCACCAATGACCAGGAAATGAACAAGGAGGAAGTAATGACACTAGCCAATCATATGTGTCTTTATAATCACAGTAATGGTATTCCTCTAAATGTGTTTAGAGCCAATGGAGCTGCATAAGGAGTAGTTTAAAAACATGCAGTGACTGGGTTCACAATACTAACAAGTAGTATGTGATAGTGTTCACAAACACTTCAACTGTCTTGAAATCTGTTCTAAGATCTATTCTGAGATCTGTTCTGAGATCTAATCTGAGATCTATGCTGAGATCTGATCTGAAACCTGTTCTAAGAATTGTTTTAAGATCGGTTCTTAGATATAATCTGAGATTTTTTCTAAGATCTTATATAAGATGGGACTAAGATCTGATCTGAGATCTGTTCTAAGATCTGTTTTAAGATCAGTTCTGAAATCTGACCTGAGATTTTTTCCAAGATCTTATATAAGATGAATCTGAGACCTGTTCTGAGATCACATCTGACATCCAAAATCCATGGGGCGATTCAAATGTTAAACATTGGTCTGGCAATCTGAAATGTTCTGTAATTTAAGACTGCAAATGTATTTTCACTTGTGAGGAAATAAGAGATGTCTGGGTTCTGACTAGGATTATCATTCATAACAGAAATGAACTGCTTTTAAAAATCACTCCTAACGACAGACATGCAGACAGAGGTTGACTCTAAACACTCAATAAAGGAGATCTCATCATAATGATATATTTTGAATCAAAATGGACTCAGTAGAATGAATTAGCTTTATGTTTAACACCATTATCTTGCAACATATGAAAGAGAATTAATTCTACATTCAGGATTCAGGACGTCTTTAAAATCAGATTCTACTCATCACCAAATAGTGTTGCTAAGAAACATATTGACTCCTGTTGCTAGGATACAATTAATTGGCTCATGTATGAACAGTTTTGTGGCATCTACGGACTAAGAAGATCTGTGTCTTAAGATAGTTGAGACACCATAGATATGTCTGCATATATATTTAATACAATAGCACATCCTGTGTTTTTTATCTGAAGAAACATAAATATTTCCTAATATGGACACAAATCTGTAAGATGTAAGAACAATTTCCTTCTGAAGCTGTTTAGATGAGCAGAACTGATTCTGATTATAGTTTTATATATCAATAAACACAAATCACTAACTACAATCATACTCTTATAATATACCTCGGTTGGCTTTATATATACATATAGATAGATATATATTGTATAATTGTAGTTAGTCAGATCTTCTGTTCGTTCTCCTCTGACTTCTCACATCAACAAAACAATAAAGTGTCCAGGTGATATTTGTGAATATATTTGTGAAATAATTCCTATTAAAAGTGAAATATTATTAACAGTAATATTGCTGGTGGTTAAAAGTGTTATGTTAATTGATATTTTAATAATAAGTTGGTAATAAATTAAAGACAAGCTTAAATTACTGAGCTGAAGAAAATGAAGATGAAGGCAGACGGGAATTGTGAACCTGTAGTCCAAGACATTTAGGAAAAGCTTCGCAGAATAACAAGATTCAATTGTAATCACATTATGTAGCCTGAAACCCGGAGTCATGGCATAATCTGGTTACTCGGCCTGGAATACATCCATCCTCATGCTGAGATCAAAGCTAGGAGAAAATGAAGGTCAGAGAAAATGCTCTTTACTTTCATTGTTTCACTCTGTGAGTCTCTGTGTGTTTTTAATTTCAAATATTATAGCTTTATTTAGTGCGCAATCGTAGGCTTGTGGTTAAGAAGCCAGCCTTGCGACCAGAAGGTCCCCGGTTTGATTCCCAGTAATGTGAATTCATGGCTGAATTGCCCTTGGGCAATGCACCTTACCCAAAATTGCTCCACAGGCTGCTTGCTGCCCAAGGAACGTGTTTGCACCAGTGTGTGTATCACTGCACTGATGGTTTAAATGCAGAGGAACAATTCCGCTTTGTGTTAGAATAATGCCAAATACAGTAGATCACTCTTTTTCAGTTTTGATTCCTAACTACATATTTTGGTTGATGAAGATATAACAGCAAGTCGAGAGATTATTTCCTTACAGCACCCTACAGTGTTATTAATACAGTTACAGATAGATCAAAATTATTAGTAATAGGTTAGTTAAAGGGTACTATGATTTTTTTTCCCCCTGTCACCTGGGTTGCTACAGCGAGTCCCTCGCATTAGGATCTGGCACATGTTTTATGCTGGATGCCCTTCCTGACGCAACCCCCACCCTTTCGGGCTTAGGACCGGACAATTTTAGCTTCTCCAATTTACCTAGAATGACAATTTAGAATTTCCAATTTATTCCTTCTAAGCGTGACATAAGATCTCTGTTCAACATCTAGAATATACAGGGGTTAGACAATGAAACTGAAACACCTGCTTTTATACCACAATAATTTATTAGTATGGTGTAGGGCCTTCTTTGTGGTCAATACAGCGCCAATTCGTCTTATGAATGACACATTCAAGTCTTGCACAAAGGTCAGCGGGATTTTAAGCCATGCTTCTTGCAGGTTAGTGGCCAGGTCACTACGTGATGCTGGTGGAGGAAAATCCTGAATGTAGAATTTATTCTCTTTCATAGGTTGCAAGATAATGGTGTTAAACATAAAGCTAATATATTCTACT
>JAOUQT010000033.1:18629689-18644720 GCA_025769995.1 Xyliphius kryptos
CAGAGTGAGGTGGAAAAGACTGACACGCTGTGGCAACCCCTGATAAAAGGGAGAGGCCGAAAGAAGAAGAAGAAGGAAGTTAAATGTGGTGGGTCAGACGCGGAAGCCAGTCCCTCTTCCACATAAACCATGCTCCTCTGGAGAAACCTCTGCCTCTTCAACCAGGGCTAATATTTCCGGGTTTCCTGCATTGCCGCTTGCTCCAAGCTATAGTCCTCCCCGGTAAGGTCAGCCTGTTTTTGATGTGAGCCAGTACTTTTCAGTTTTTGAAAGAATAGCTACTATCTTAAACTGGCCTACAAGTTTAAGAACCTTACTGCTGCAATGCAAGTTGTCTGGGAAAGCATAGGAAGCGTGCCCAGTGTTTACGCAAGTTTATAGTTGTAAAGGCTGCCGTTCTCCATGGATATTAGCGCTTGCCTGAAGCCTACTGACTAATTTTTAGAAAATCTGTTGAATCAGCCAACCAAATGGTGTAGCTAATGCAGCTAAAGGAAGTAGTTATGTTTGAGGAGTTTAATTCCTGTCTTTCTGATTATGTTATGGTGTATTTAAATTAGCATAAAATCAATGATCTGTCCAAAGATGCTAATCTTGCTCATGAGTTTGCTTTAATGGTGTTTAGTGCTCTCTAAAACCTTCTGATAAAACTCCTTCGACTTGCAAACTCACTGATTCTAATTCTGAAAAACGTAAATGTTTTTAGTGTCATGAGCCTGGTCACTTAATTTCAACATGCCCCAGGCTTAACTGTAAGGGTACATAACAGCAGGCTTCTGTGAAGAAGGTAAATGCAGCTGGAGTTGGAGGCAAAACCTGGCTTTGAGTCATTTGTTTCTTCTGGTTTTGTATTTCTAGCTGCCAATAATGTGCAACAGCCTATTCAAATTTCGAGCGACACGGGTTCTGATCAGTCATTTATCTTGGAGTGTGCTACCCTTTTCTGTAACTTCTTATGAAGGCGGTGGCGTCTATATGCATTTACCTGACTGTAAATAGTGTGCCCCTACATAATATTTATTTGAAAACATAAGGGTTTTTTGGTCTCGGAAAATATGTATTTCCTTTATTCTGGGTACTCCTTTTCACCTGAGGTGGTTTTTGAGCATGTAACAACCAGTCCTGATGTTGTTGTTCAATTTCCTATCTGTGTTTAAACCCATGCCCAGCAGAAGAGGTTGGGAGACATGGTGGATTTGCCCAATTCTTTCCTTTGTTATGAGAAACATTTATCAAGCGCTTATAAACCAAGCGCTATATAAGCATGTATCACTTGAAAGTGAAGATAGTTGTAGTTCTGAGGCATATGTGGAGCTTACCTAAGTCCCGGACCGATTTGGCGGCAGCTCAAATCGATTGAAAAATAGGTCTGATTTGGTAAATCATCCAGTTGCTGATTTCCACAAAAATAAAGTGTTAATGAGAAAATGGTCTCCAAGTTCTACTGGTGGGTGGATGGAAACATTCCAGGTCTTTTACAAACTGTTCTAAATCTGGCTCATGACCATCCCTGCTCTGGACAGGCAGGGGTTCGAAAAACATACCAGCATGCACTAAAATATTTGTTTGGCCAGGCATGAAGGGTGATGTAGTCCATTATTGCCGGAGCTGTCATGCATGTCAAATCAACCATCAGGTCTCTGGCGTTTATCATCCTGAGTTGCAAGGTGCTCCAGAGCGCTTCTATCATACATTTAAGACCATGTTCTGTATGGAAACTGGGAAGGACTGGGATGGTGTTCAGATTTTGTTCACTGTTCGCGATGCAGTCCAGGAGTCTCTTGGGTTTAGTCCATCCAAACTTAGTCTTACAGAAACAAGGGTTGTCCCCAGGTCCCACACACCCAGCAAAGTCTATTCTGAAGTATGTCTGTGCTATTCGTGAATGTTTAAAGTTAGCAATGGATACTGCTCATAAAGCTTTAGGACTTATCATTCCTGTGAATCACTTAACTAATATTTAGTCGTATAAACATTGTTTCACAGAACTGCTTAACATTTATGCTGCCACCAACCTCTGGCACCTGTTAACAGGCATTCTAGCCCAGGTTAATTTGACAACATTTCACAATTCCTCTTTATTTCTTGGTTTTTACCTCAGAAAGAGTATTTTTTAAGTTACCCCACAGGTTTTGGATTATTGGATTAAGATCCAGGGATTGTTCTGGCCACTCCAGTGTATTTCTGGTGCCGGTCCCAAGCCCGGGTGAATGGTGGGGGTTGCGTCAGAAATAGCATCCGGTGTAAAACATTTGCCACGTAAACGATGCAAATTAATAAATGTTACTACATACCGGATTGGTCGCGGCCCAGGTTAACAACAACCGCCACCAGTACTGGCGGAAACTGGAAGGAGGGGGGAAGCGTGTGAGGAAACAGAGAGAGAACAAGAGAGTCAAGAGTGTAGGATTGAGGGTAGCAAACCCTGAATGTAGGGACGATGACAGGGAAAGGTAGAGAACTGGCTGGTATGATGGAGAGAAGAAAGGTGATATTGTGCGTGAGTTGGGGTGGTTCTAAAGGAAGACTATGCAAAAAGTGTTGCTGAGTTGAAAAGGGTGATGATAGGGACAGATAGGGTGATGAGTTTGAAGTTAGAAATTGAAAGTATAATCGAGAATGTTATCAGTGACTATGCACCAAAAGTTGAATGCGAGTTGGCGGAAAGAGAGAGATTCTGGAGGGAGCTAGATAAAGTGGTAGAGAGCATTCCCAGAGAGGAGAGAGTGGTGATTGGTGCACATTTCAATTGGCATGTTGGTTAAGGAGATGAGGTGGTGATGGGCAAGTTTGGTGTTAAGGATAGAAACCACAAAGGACATATAGGAGAATTTTGCAAAGAGGATGGAAATAGCTGTTGTAAACACATGTTTTCAAAAGAAGGAGGAGCACAGGGTGACCTACAAGAGTGGAAGCAGGAGCACACAGGTAGACATTCTGTGTAGACGAGGGTGCTTAAAAGAGAATGGAGACTGTAAGGTAGGGCAGGGAAGAGTGTATATAGACAACATCAAATGGTGGTTTGCAGGATGAGTTTGTTGGTTAGGAAGAAGGCAAATGTAGAGAAAATGACAAAATGGTGGAAGTTAAGAAAAGAAGTAATGCTGTGAGGAGTTTAGAAAAAAGTTGAAAAAGGCTTTGGGTGGTAGTAAAGAGCTTCCAGATTACTGCAATAGCAACAGTAATTAGACAGACCGGCAGAAAGGTACTTGGTGTGTCATCTGGACAGGTGAAAGACAGCAGGGAAACTTGGTGGTGGAACAAGGAAGTGCAGGAGGTTATGTACTAACACATGAGAAGAGGGTGAGAAAAAGATGGAAGGAGTATTTTGAGGAGCTGATGAATGAAGAGAATCACAGGGAAAGAAGTGGTAAGCATAGAAAAACGTGGAACAGGAGGTAGCAAATATTGGTAAGGATAAAAGGAGGAAAGCATGAATGAAGGGAAAAGCAGTCGGACCCGATGACATACCGGTAGAGGTATAGAAGTGTATGAGAGAGATGAAAGTGGTGTTTTTGACTAGACTATTCAATGAGATTTCCGAGAATAAAATGATGCCTGAGGTATGGAGAGAAAGTATACTTGTACCAATTCATAAGAACAGGGGTGATGTGCAGAGTTGTAGAAATTACAAGGCCATAAAATTAATGAGCTACAGATGCGATTTTTGATTTGAGAATGCTGATGGAGAAGTATAGAGATTTTGTCTTTGTGGATTTAGAGAAAGCTTATGATAGGGTGCCGAGGGAGGAACTGTGGTGGCATATGAAGAGGTCCGGAGTGGATTAAAAGTATGTTAGATTGGTGCAGGACATGTACGGGAACAGCATGACAGTAGCGAGATGTGCTGTAGGAGTGACAGATAGCTTCAAGGTAAAGGTGGGCCTGCATCAAGGATCAGCCCTGAGCCCCTTCTTGTTTGCTTTGGTGATGTACAGACTAACAGATGAGGTCAGAAAGAAATCAATGTTAACTATGTTCGCGGATGACAGTATGCTCTGATAAGGAGGGGAATGAAAGTCAACACTTGTAAGACAAAATAAGTGTGTGTAAATTAGAGGGAGGAAGGTAGAACTGTCAGGCTACAGGGAGAAATGGTCACAAAGGTGCAGGAGTTCAGGTACTTGGGATTAACTGTCCAGGGAAATGGAGAGTGTGGAAAAGAGGTGAAGAAAAGAGCACAGGCAGGATGGAGAAAAGTGTCAGGAGTGATGTGTGACAAAAGGGCCGCAGCAAAAGTGAAAAGATAGGTTTATAAGAGAGTAGTGAGACCAGCCTTGTTGTCTGGTTTGGAGGCAGTGGCACTGACTAAGAGACATGAAGCAGAGTTGGAGGTTGCAGAGCTCAAGATGTTGAGGTTCTCGTTAGAAGTGACCAGGATGGACAGGATTAGGAATAACATCAGAAGGACAGCACAGGTTGGACAATTGGGAGACAAATTTAGAGAGCGCAGACAGGTGGTTTCAACATGTGCAGAGGAGGAACAGTTATTGGTAGGGGGATGTTAGAAATGAAGCTGCCAGGCAGGGGACAGAAAGTAAGTGCAAAGAGGAGATATATGGATGTGGTCAATGTAGACATGCGGGTAGTTGGCGTGAAATCAGAAGACCCAAAGGACAGAGTGAGGTGGAGAAGATTGATTCGCTGTGGCGACCCCAGAATTAGAAGAGAGGCTGAAAAAAGGAAGAGGTCTGGAACCAAGATGCTGCTAACTTACTAGCATGTTTGGGGTCATTGAATTGTTGATACACCCATTTTAAGGCCATTTACTTTTCAGCATAAGGCAACATGACCTCTTCAATTATTTCTATATATGCAAAATTATATATGCATAATCCCTGATATGCGATACGTAAGCCTGTCACCATAGCAAGTAAACAGCCCCATATCATGATGCCTGCACCAGAATGCTTCACTGTCTTCAGGCCATACTGTGGCTTGTATTCAGGGATCATCTGTGGTCCTTGGACCCCAAAAAAAATCCTCATTTTTTGCAAAGTGAAATTTTGCAGGGACTTCTAACTGATAGATTAGCTCCAAACAGGCCTATAGTTATTGTAACAGTACTCACAGGTGACTTCAGGCTGTCCTGATATCGTGGCTACTTTTTAACCACTGGCAGTCTTCCGTTTTATTCTATGGCTCTCTGGGTTTAGTTTCCACTTAAAAGTATTGGAGGTAAATTTAGCTGAGCAGTCATTATCTGCACTCTATATGATTTCCCCTCTCCAATAAACATTTTAATCAGAGTACATGTACAGATATCCCATTTAATCAGATTTTTAGAGAGAAATCCAAGTACATACACAATTTGTAGGCTTTATCCTTAAACAAGGCCATCCTGATTGAAACCTGATTGAAATTTACACTGATATTAATTTGAACACACCCCAATTAATTACCCAGACCAGAAGTGTGCATATCATGAATTCTGGGTCTGCTGTTCTTCTATAACTATCAGTAAATGATTTGCCATGTAGTAATATAATTTCTATCAAAAACAATGATTGATAAGGACAGCCATGTTGGACTGCTATTATTTTTAACAAAACTGTACAACTTTAGTTACCCTGGAATGCTGCACCCAGAGTTCCTAATAAAAATAATATACGAACACGTCACCCTTGTCTTATTTACACTTCATTGTATCTAATTAAATTCTGCACTGACTATAAACTTATATTATTAAATACTGTAAGCTGTAAATGGACTTGCTCCATAAGAGTAAGTGAGCTATTAATATTTTTTTAATCCACCTCACCTACTTCGGTCAAAAGATGCAGGCTGCTTGCAGGTTCTTAGTACAATGAAAGTTACAGTGGGTGCCTGGGACACAGACTCAGTGTTTAAGTCTAGGCTCAAGAGATATTACGTTAGTCAAGCATTCAGTTTATAGTTCTAGTTCCTCTTAGGAAAATGTACAGATCTGGTTGGGTTCATGGGCATACATAGATACCGGAATGCTGTCCCCCCCAATCAAATGTTCATTCAGGTTTTTTGATGATGGAGTGGCTTTTGTTGCTTTGTTTCAGCCCTTACGTTTGTGCTACCTTCTGATCGCCCCTATAGTTATGCTGTTATAGCTAGTCTTGCCAGAGTTTTTATTCTAACACGTGCCACATTTCTTAAACAGCTCTAGTGCAACAATCATAAGTAATTATTTCTCTGTTACATCTAGCTACACAGTAAGGTTCTCATACTTTAATACATATATAGTGATCTTGTTAAGAAAGAAAAATTGTGACTTAAGCCACTAGACGAGATGATTACCTTCCGGGCAAGATGTTTGAAATCCTCAGTGTTGGTAATGCGGCCCAGTTTGCAGTCAGGCTTTCGGTATGGATTTAGGCATTGAACAATAAACTGTGACATCTATATAAAATAAAAGCCAGAAAGTTAGATAAGCAACAAAGGTAAAACACCACACTGCATGAAATAATGTTGCATACCTCTTTCCGGAAGACCTCTTTACTTTTCTTTGCAAGTTCACTGGATGTGTCTGCCTCAGCGGTCTTGGTGGAGAACTGTAAACATACAGAGTTGTCATATTCTGATGGGTCAGATTTGTGTGTGTTTATTTATGGCTATTCAATTAGAGACAGATGAGCCTGTTCACATTTAAACAACATTTCTAAGCTAAAATAAAGATTTTATTCGAAGCAGATATTAAGTGAAGCTAGAAGGAGCAAACCCCAAAGAGAACTCCAGATCAATGTACAGCATTTCACAAATTATAAAAATATTTTTCCTAAGACAAATAATTTGGTAAGTGATTAATTAATTTATACCTTAGAGGGATTTTCATCATATGTTGGTGTTCCCAAGTCCATTTCAGCCTCATGATCCACATTGGACTCTTCCCCAACTCCATCCCAACTAGGAGGATCCCACTGTGTTTGCCTAAAATGCACAGGAATGCTAATTTAATATTATAGATATTTAAATATACAAGATATATAAATATAGATATACAGTGGGTATAGAAACTATTCAGATCCCTTCAAATATTTCACTTTTTGTTTCATTGCAGCAATTTGCTAAAATAAAAAAAAATAAAAATACACTTACGTGCGCATCTTGACAAAAAAAAAAAAAAGTAGATATTTGTGCAAATTTATTTATAAAAAAAAACACCACATAGTAATATGTATTCAGACCCTTTGTTGTGACACTCATTTAATTCCCATGTCTATTTCTTCTGATCCTCCTTAAGATGACTCCTTAAGTAGAGTCCTGCTGTGTTTAATTAAACTGATTGTACTTGATTAGGAAAGGCACACACCTGTCAATAAGACCTCACAGCTTACAGTTCATGTCAGAGCAAACAAAAATCATGAGGTCTAAGGAACTGCACAAAGAGCTCAGAGACAGAATTGTGGCAAGGCACAGATCTGGCTAAGGTTACAAAAGAAATTTTGTAAGTTTTCTAAGAGCACAGTGGTTTCATTATCCTTAAACGGAAGAAGTTTGGAATGACCAGAACTCTTCCTAGACCGGGTCGTCCTGCCAAACTGAGCAATCGTGGGAGAGAGGTGAAGAAGAACCCAAAGATCACTGTGGCTGAGCTCCATAGATGCAGTAAAGAGATTGGAGAAAGTTCCTCAAAGTGAACTATCACTGCAGCCCTCCACCAGTCGGGGCTTTATGGCACAGTGGCCTGAGGGAAGCCCCTTCTCAGTGTAAGACATATGAAACCCACATAGTTTGCAAAAAAGCACATAAAGGACTCCCAGACTGTAAAAAATAATATTTTCTGGTCTGATGAGGTAAATATTGAACTTAATTTGAACTTGAGTTAATCCTAAGTAGTATGTGTGGAGAAAACCAGGTACTGCTCATCACCTGCCAAATATAATTCCAACAATAAAATATACTGGTGGAAGCATCATGCTATGGGGTGTTTTTGAGCTGCAGGGACAGGACGACTGGTTGCAATTGAAGGAAAAGATGAATGCGGCCACTCCAGTAACCTGACGGAACTGAAAAGGATCTGCAATGAAGAATGGCAAAGGATCTCATGGCTGTATTAGCTCAAAAGGTGCTTCTACTCAATAGTGAACCTAAGGTCTGAATACTTATTACCATGTAATATTTCAGTTTTTATTTTTTAATACATTTGCAAAAATATCAACATTTCTGTTTTTTTTGTCAAGATGGGGCACTGAGTTTACATTAATGACAAATAAAATGAACTTTTTTGATTTTTGCAAATAGCTGCAATGAAACAAAGAGTGAAAAATTTTAAGGGGTCTGAATACTTTCCGTACCCACTGTATTTCATATTCATACATGTTAACTTTACCTTGTCTTGTTAAGGGCCAAATATATTAATGTTACATTGGCATTAAACACAACGAAGTATCTGATAAACGAAACTGAGTATATTCCATGGCAGTCAGCTTTGAACAACTTGGGTTACTATATTCTTATGTTTGATCGCTCAGAAGTCTACGGCCCCATGCAGGTGCGTATATGCTACACATGAATCAATGGGCAGAATATGACTGCAAAGGTGATCCCAAGAGACTGAATGAAGACTGTACTATAATCTATGCTATTTTTTGCAGAAATATCTACGAAAGCAAATTTACCCACTGTACACGTACTACCAAAATTATACTGATAACGCAGCTGTTCCAAGTGAACTTTCTGGCCAGTATGTATCTACTTGGTTAGTTTTATGTCTTCATTTAATCAACAAAATTCAAGGTGTAATCTAATTGTAATCTCTCTGCAGGTATAATCAAATAAATGCCATTTCAGTGGCATGCAGCAATGGCATAACTGAGTGCGCAAACATGGCAACAAAGCTTTTCAATGAGTGGAAAAATGATACCGATCGGTAAATGTTTACATTTCACTGCTCTACATTAATATATGCACTATAATATTTAGTCTTAAATTATTCTCAGCGCACATTTAATGTAATTAAATAAGATACATAAGGCAATAAGATACAGTCATAGGCTTGCAACCAGAAGGGTCGATTCACAGTAACGCCAAGTCAAGATATGGCTAAAATGCACATTGGCAAGACACCTAACACCCCGGTTGCACCCTGTGCACTGTGGAGGCAACTCACCGCTCTGGGCATGTGTACTCACTTCACAAATTGTGTATTTTACTGCCTGGATGGGTTAAATGTGGAGGAACAATTCTGCTGTGTCCAAGCATAGTGGCAAATAAATCACTCTCACTTTTACCAATTGTTGCCTGTAACTTTTATTTTGTTAAGGATTTCATCTAATTTAAAGTCCGCCATCTTATGCAATGCAATAGCAGCCGGAAATGAGGATGAGTGGGATTTTGTGTGGAAACAATACGAAAAATCCACAATTGCTACAGAACGAGATTTACTGAGATATGCAATGTCCTGTACCAAAAAAATCTGGCTCTTAAACAGGTAAGCATTATCTATCATCCTACTTCAATTTCTTTAGTAAAACTTGCTCAACACTGAAAATGTCATGTTCCCCACTGCAGATACCTTGAGTACACTCTAGATTCTGAAAAGATAAGGAAGATGGATGTAGTTTCTACAATAACCTACATTGCCAGAAATGTAGCCGGACAAGCTCTGGCCTGGGATTTCATTCGGACTCACTGGTCCTACATAAATCAACTGTAAGTTTCTTTTTTTAAATAAGACCTTGTCATTGCAAAGGAAAACAAATCTGATATTAGGATAAAGTCCAAGCTTCTAGGGTTTAACCGTTTTTTATTTCCTCTTCGTGACTAATGCTGTGAAGTCATGTCATAATGTTCTATCAAAGATCCCAAGCAATTCATGGGTCGAAGTTCAGCAGTTAGTGAGCACTCAGTGATTTTCAAAGTTTGTCTCCTTGGTTGCTAGGTAACACAATTATCCACCTGGCTAATAACTATTTCCTCAAACAGGTATGGAGGTGGCATAATAACTGTCGGAAGCTTGATTGATGATGTGACCGAGAGGTTCTCTACAGAATTTGAGCTCCAACAGGTGATATATTGAAAGCCACCTGACATGGTGGCATTACATTCCTAAAATGATACAACATACATTATATTATATGGCTACATCACAAAATATATGGAGTCACCAACACTTTCATTGCCTTTGTTTAGTTGAAGCAGTTCCAAAGCCAATTTGATGAAGATGGCCTTGGGCCAACCACGAGAGCTTTTGATCAGGCAATTGAGCGGACTGAAGCCAACATTAAATGGGTGAAAGAGAATAAACAGACTGTGCTGAACTGGTTCAAAGAACATACTGAGGTCCGCTGAGCATTCACAAGTCTGCACAACTCAGTAAGCTGATCCAGAGCAATGAGAAACAGATGTAGAGTAATGGTGTCGTTATACAGACAACATCCTGTGTTTTACAAAGTTTCTGTCCAACAGAAAAGTTTCATAAGACAATCAAATAATAAAATGAAAAAAACAGGCATTTTGTTTTAAAAAGAGACTGCAATATGATTTGCAATAAGAGTGTTGGAATTATGACATTCAGTGGTTATATTCAAGCTATCCACTACATTTCCTATCTATAACATGTGCGACATATTGCAAAATACATGAAACTCTACACACTTATACCCATATACATATGGGTTCTGCAGAATTCGGTTTAATTTTTGATTTATTCATGGATATTACTACGAAGTATGATACTTATAAATAATAATAAATATTTATTTACTCAATAGTATATTTTGTAAGTGCTTGTATTATTGTATATACTCCTAGCTGTAAGTTTTTCAATTTAATTAAAAAATATCAACCTTTTTTGCGGTTGCCTTATGTTTAATTAATTACTTTTAATCACTGTGTTTGTATCAGTTTGGCTTTTGAATGAATTACATGACATGTTTTGAATTCCCGAATGTATTTTATCTGTGAAAAAATAGAACAGTGCTTAAAACTTCAAGAACATCGTTGCAATGAAATTTGCATGAATTATATTCAAATTATCTTTACATTAATACTGACATTCTACCAACAATCTTAAATATCTTCCAGTAATTTAAAATGAATAAAACCTTTATAAACATGAGCAAAAATATACTTTCCTGCAACCCATTCAGAATATGCACCACATTTCCAACAGCAAAATAATTGTAGTTGCAAATGCTTTGCCATTCACATTCATTTCATTTTTTCTGGATGTAGAACAACACAAAAAAAGAAGAGAGAAGTAAAAACTGATATGAAATCATATGGAAAAAAATACTGGTACCTTTTCATTGATCCCCGTAGGGAAATTCTTTCTCTGCATTAAATTGCATCCAGGGCTGAACACCTATTGAGGCGCATGGGGAGCAGTTGAGGATTGGGTGCCTAGCTCAAAGGAACTTCAGCCATGACTTGCCTAGAGTGGGGTTTGAACCAGCAATCTCTTGGTCCCCAGCCCTTTACCCTATCCATTAAGCCACGGCTGACCCAACTGAAATTGCCAGCATTTAGTCCAGATCTACAGGTGCATCGCAGTAAATGACAAAATCATCAAAATGTTAATTTTCAGCAAACAACTGAATTTAAATCAGGTTATGAGCACGGAGGAAAGAAAGAAGAGTAAAGAATTGCTCAAGAATGTGAAAACAAAAGTTGTGGACAGGTTTGGACTCATTCAAAGAATGTCCTTCTCAATAGATTTTAATGTTCCTGTGTATACCCCAGACTGTGTTACTAAAAAGTTGAAACATCCAGCGATGTCAATGTACAAAATTAATAGACAACTTCAAGAAGGTTTTGTTCAAATGGTGGCTAAAGATCCCGAGTCGAAAAAATTTAAGCTGACCTGCAGACACAAGAGGCAAGACTTTCAGCTCACACTACCAGTAGTCATCTGCATAAATTGGAATGTTATGGCAGGACACCAAAGAAACAACTATCTGCTGACACAGAGACATAAAAAGAAGGCATGGTGGAGGTTCAAAGATCTGTTTTGCCACTGGATGATATCATGAAATCAAAAACTATAAAATAATTCTGAAATGCAATGTACTTATGGCCCTGTCCATAATCTGTCCGATCTGGGCTACCTCAGAGTTCATGCAGGACAATGACCAAAAAGCAGCCAGGTATAAGGAAAAGAATTCTGAAATTGCCAGCATTTAGTCCAGATCTACAGGTGCATCGCAATAAATTACAACTTCATCAAAAAGTTAATTTATTTCAGGAATTTAATACAAACAGTGAAATTCATACATTATATAGATTCATTACAAACAAAGTGATCTATTTCAAGTGTTTATTTCTGTTAATGCTAATGATAATGTTATACAGCCAATGAAAACCCATTATCTCAGAAAATTAGAATATTATATAAGACTAACTGAAAAAACAGATACTTTGGCCTACTGAAAGGTATATACAGTAAATGCACTCAATACTAGGTCAAGGCTCCTTTTGAATGAATTGCTGCATCAGTGTGGCATGGCATGGAGACAATCTGCCTGTGGCACTACTGAGGTGTTATGGAAGCCCAGTTTGCTTTAATAGCAGCCTTCAGTTTGTCTGCTTTGTTGGGTCTGGTGTCTCTCATCTTCCTCTTGACAATACCCCATAGATTCTCTATAGGGTTTAGGTCAGGCAGAGTGATACTATGTTTATCAAACCAGGTATTGGTACTTTTATAAGTGTGGACAAGTGACAAGTCTTTCTGGACAATAAAATTTCCATCTCCAAAAAGCTTGTCGACAGAGGGAAGCACAAAGTGTACTAGAATTTCCTGGAAGACAGCTGCACTGACGTTGGTCTTGATATAACACAGTGGACCTAAATTAGCAGATGACATGAATCCCCAAACCATCACTGATTGTGAAAACTTTACACTAGACCTCAAGCAGCTTGGATTGTGTGCATCTCCACTCTTACTCCAGACTCTGGGACCTTAATTTCCAAATGAAATGCAAAATTTTATTTTATCTGAAAACAACACATCAGACCACTGAGCAACAGTCCAGATTTTTCTCCTTGGCCCAGGTAAGAAGCTTGTGCAACTTTTTCTACTACACTTTTTCCTTCCACTCAACGTTCCATTAATATGCTTGTATACAGCACTTTGTGAACAGCCAGCTTCTTTAGTAATAACCTTTGTTATAACGCCCTTGTAGAGTATGTCAGTGTCTTGCCAATGTCTTCCCCATGATTGTGTAACCTACTGAACCAGACTAAGGGACCGTTTTAAAGACTTATGAAGACTTTGAGGTGTTTTTAGTAAAAAATTATTATATTCTATAACTTTTTGAGATAATGATGTTGGATCATTGTCTGTAAGTAATAATAATTAACACTAGACACTAGAAATAGATCCGTGTGTGTGTAATGAATCTATATAATGTTCTGAAACTCTGCATCTTCCTCAGAACACTGTGAGACTTTTAAACCTGTTGGATATAAGATAAACAGGGGACAAGTGTGGGAATTTAACGAAAAAAAAGTCATCTGGTGACTGAGATGAGGTGTGTTTGTTATGTTAGCTGACAGGTGCCACTATGCTCAACCTCCATGTCCATAATGAGCAGTGATGGCACCCCTGCCCATGGAGCTCAATGTGGGAGCTCTACTCTTCCTTGGACAACGAGGGGACCTGTGGTCTAGTCTTTTTCGGACTTAATGTTCCGATGAGATGCAGCACTACCATTCATAACAAGATGTGGACATCATGGCGCATGGTAGGTCACAAGGACTTACTTTGCACTTACTGGCTTGATAATGTAATGATATCTTAATACCACATCCCAGAACATTAACACAGCCAGTGAGTGCCTCCAAACCTCCAACACCATATCATGGTTGAGGTGGGCGTCCTGCTTCCATGTGTGGCAAGGTTTTCTATAAAGAGGCAGTTGCAGTTTATTATTAGTTTTTTCCCCTGTCAACAGGGAAAAAAAACATCTGGCACATGTTTTACACCGGATGCCCTTCCTGACGCAACCCTCACTATTTTGGGCTTAGGACTGGACAATTTAGCTTCTCCAATTCACCCAGAATGACAAATTAGCATTTCCAATTTACCTAACGTGCATGTTTTTGGTCTGTGGGAGGAAACCGGAGCACCCTGAGAAAACCCATGCGAACTCCACACAGAAATAAAGCACATGTAATGTAACAGGTTTAGGAACGGTGAAAATTCGGAGCAACACCATGACCGTTTCAAACCTGAAGGGAGGCACATAATCAGGGGACTGGTGCAGGTAATTAACAATATAATCAGTACCCTGGTGACTGAGATAAGACTCATGCTCAGTCTCCAAATTTGTTCTGGATACACTGGAACAGCTGTATCCGTGACACAGATGTGTGGCTCCACTCAAACACTTTATAATCACCGAACACCGATAACATCAAAGAACGTAGACACGTAGCCATTTTGTTGTGATTTTAGCTTAAATTAGCTTAAAGTATCATCACCTAGAACCATCAGCAGATGATAGATTGTGTTACATATTTGGAGTGAATCTTCAGACCCGTGTGTGTGTGTGTGTGTGTGTGTGTGTGTTTAGATTGGAGGCTGTGAATGAGGTTATGGTAGCTCTGTAGGCTGTATGCACAGTGCATGCAGTTTCAAGCCTGGCCTGGTTTGAGTCAGAAAACCTGACCTGGAAAAGAATCTAAAACTATCCAGCTTCACAACCCATGCCTCCTCTGATATGCAGCAGACTGCAGCAAGACATGGCATCCATAGAGAGAACAGAGGACAGAGGAAAGGATGGAGGTAGGGGATAATACTGCAGCAGAGGGAGTGAAAGAGAAGATAGATGGCAGGAAAGGATAAAAGTGATTAATTAGTCGTGTTGAACAGACGTGAAAAAGCAGAGAATAAGGAATTTGGAGAAGAATTGGGATGAAATGTGTAACGGAGCGCCATCTTAATAGACTAGGAGGCAAATGTGAATAAATAAAGATGAAGCGAGTGAAAGGAAAATGTAATTAGAAGCGCACAGCGAGAAACAGAACTGTGGCAGATAGATACTCACACACTCACACACACACACACACACCCACACACACACATACACACATACACAAGCAGCTTTGAAGAAAAATT
>JAOUQT010000033.1:18721815-18737996 GCA_025769995.1 Xyliphius kryptos
ATTGAATTCCTTCCTCAACACAAATTGTTGGATTTAAAAAGTTGGTGTAAAATTTTAGTGGGGGGGTTAACGTGTGTATATATACATTAAACCAGCAAAACCACTATCTTGCGTTAATTTTATTTATTCGGCTAACATTACATTTCATAGTCCAGGCATAAATCAGTCAATATTTGTGTCTCTTGTGCTTTAAATATCATCCCGTTCTGTTAAGCCTAGGCACCGACAATGAGCAGGACCTGTAGAGTGCTGTTCATCACTGCTCTAACACTTAACATCTTGCAGCAGACAGAACATGGGTGTGATATTTAGGCTGCGTTAATCATTTAAGTATATACTGTATATTTCGATAGATTAGACTGACCTGCCTTACCATCAGCTGTAACAGTACCACTGCATCGTTCCTTTACTTCTCTATTTTCTAGACTCTCTATTTACTTCTGTATTTAAATGTTATTGGGCACAGTTTCCATTTGAAAGCTGTGACTCTAAGCCAATCTTGACTCATTATTTCAATCTTGACTCTAAAACAAAATAATTACCATAGTATGCGCTTTTGGAAAATAGTTTTTTTTTACTCTATGACCTTCTAAAACTCAATCTATCTTCTCGTTGACCAGGTGTGGTTTAAAGCTTATTTTCTTATGTTTGCTCCAGACATTTCATATAGTCATCTATCCTGCTTCCATTTCTAGAGATAAAGAACGAATATTCGTAGTTATTCTGTCTATCTTCTATAATGCTGCTCCTGATATGCTGCTCTTCTGTCTGTTTTAAGGCCATTTCGTTTCAACTGGCTATCCAAAGCTTTGGACAGGTGCTCCATCTCAGCAGAATGGTTTTCTAAACCTTTACTATAGTGAGCAGGTGTTAGAACCACAACCATTTTACACTTGGCAAAGGATTTCGTAGCACAAGAAATACTTTGTGCTCCATGATATTGCACCAAACCTGAAGCTTCTTCTTTGTAGCACTTAATGTTCTTTCAGTCTCTATTTGTATTAGTCTTCTGTAAGAGGAGTTTCAGGGCTAAAAAAGGATGGGGAGACCTGGTTTGTAGATGAGTTTGCTGGGGAAAAAAATGTAATTGTGTTATTCGTGGCACAAGACAATACAAATCACCATTCTTTAAAAAGGCCTTGTACTTGTGTTGTTGCATATGTATATGAATGGGAGTGTATCACACATGTAGATGTAGTGCTGTAGATTTTGATGTCTTTATATTGAGAACAAAATTTTTAATATAGATCGGTGATATTTATTTGTTTGATTTTCTTTTCTTTTTTCCAGTAATGTAATGGTCTAAAGGGTTGGCTTGTTCCAAAGTGAATGTCATTTTTTTGTTGAATGCTGCCAAGGTCCCTAGATAACTGTAGGTTACAAATCTACTTTAAAAAAAAAAAAAAAAAACACACAGACACAAATAGGACCGATATGTCCAGTAGATTACGGGTAGTCATGAGACAGATTTAACATGACTAGAATTTTATAAAAAAAAAAAGAGAAACGTTTACAGTACATTTAGCGCTTCTTGCAGTGACTGTTCATTGCAATCCTGAAAATCGATGGACTGTTTGGTTTGTTTTTTTTTTTTTCATGTAATCTTTTATTTTTGTTTTATTTTCCTCAGAATGCAAAACCTCAGGTTTAGAAAAGACGCATAGATGCATTTTAATTGCAATAATGAGGTTTGAGGTTTTCTATACATCATTCTCCAGGCACTGTTCTTTTGCTTGCCATTCCAGATTAAAAATAAAATAAAATCAAATGTACGGGGCTTTGTTCCACCGAGGTATTTTTAAAAAATAATGCTTTTTTTTTTTTGCAAAGGACTAATATGTGTCATTGAACTGATTGGTGGAAACTGATTTGGTGAAACAACTCGGCTGGTAATTGTATTCTCGTAAATTAATGTAATCTGAAGCCTCCTCTCTTTATGGTTTATTTCCTCCTCCCTTGTAGTTCAGATGGTATACTTTTTACATTACATTGACTTAATGTTTATCTGAAGAATTTCCATGTATTTTTTTTTTTTCCTCAAATTTTGAAATAAAAAAGTGAATGGGACATCATGCCAGTGCTGAGGTTTACTTCTGTATCTTTAATGGTGTTCACCTACAACATAAAACCCACTGTTAAATTCTTTATGTATCATTGCATTTGCATTCTGATTCTGTAGGTTAGATCCTGTGTCGGTCAAGCTGACATAACATGACCTGGATAATGATCTGGAGCTGAGGCACCAATCTTTCTGGGCTTGCCAGACTTCCACAGGCAGGCACATGGATGAGTGCCGCTCTCCTCTGCCCATAATGGAGGGAGAGGTACTGTACATAATCACAAAGGTACCTGGAGAAACACACATTTGTACTTTATTTTATTCACATATATTTTTAGAAGTCTCAGAAAATAAATTACCATAATAGCACAAATTTTATAGCACTCTACTATATTATCACCAACCTCCCCGCATCCCTAGAGTAGATTATGTCCAGTCCAAGCCCTTTCAAGTACTTGGCAATTGACCTCATGTCTAGAATGGAGTCTAACCGTTCTGCTCCTCCTTGAATACAACAGTTATTAGCTGGACACATTCCACCAACATCTCTTTCCTTATAGCCAGTGTTCTTGCTTGTCTGTTCCAGGATGATGCATTTGCTTCCTGGGGCTATGCCCACATGGATAGCAACCTGATCAGCGGACAGACTGGATATGGTCATTTCATGCAACTAGTTTCACACACATTGCAGGAAAAAATACATTTATTTAATGCTTTCTTTCACATGATTTCAATACATTGCAATAGTTTTGTTTTTATCTGGTTTATTTCAACAGTTTAGATACATGTGTAAAATGTGCACATTTGAGACGCCACAGTGACACTGTGGGTAACATTGCCACCTCATAATATGGGTGTTATTCAAGGGTAAGTCTTCCTGGGTCTCTTCTTTTCCTCTGTGGAGTTTACATGTCCCCCCATGTCCATGTGGGTTTCCCCCAGTGCTCCATGATTGATTGTGTAAGTGAGTGAGTGAGTGTGCCCTACAATGGAATGGAACTTTGTCTAGGGTTCTTTTCTTGTCCTGTACCCTGTGCTGCTGCCTGGGCAACAATTTCCCTGTGACCCTGGTGCACACACACCTACACATTTACATAGTAGCATAACCAGAACATGCAAAACCACACTGGCAGTTGATGATACCCCATCACCCACAATAAGTTTATTATTCCTGTTGAATAACATTTAGTTATTTCTTTTTTGTTCATGTAGCTAAGGAACTTTTAGGAAAAAAATTTAGGAAAGACGACTGGGGTAAAGATGAGTGGGGTGAAATATCCAAAGGACAAAATGTGACTAATGTCCTTCTCCAGTGTACAAAAGCACTTACCTTTGGTTTCAGATTGTCCCATATTTCAGCAATAGCTTGTTGAGCTTTTGAGTAAGATACAGGAATCTCTACAATGTGAATTTCAACGTTGTCTCCAAGGCCCATTCTCTTTAAACCCTAGGGTAAAAAATAAAAGCAAATGTATTATTTTGCCTTATTACAACATGGAATCTGTTGCCTTTGTAAATGTGACCCATGAACATTTGGGAATACGTCTCTAGGCCCCAAAATCTGAAATCAACAGAACCAACAGTAGTAAAATGATTTGATCTCAGTTCATCACTTAATCACTGATTAAGCCTTATTGTAAAAATAACATTTCTAGACAACCTTAACTGCTTCCCAACTCGGATTCCGCAAGTATTTTCGGAATGGACCAAACCCTGAAAAATGAGAAGAAAATTTGCTTATAAAATAACGTGAAAGTATTTACACTTACTGGCCACTTTATTAGGTACAAATGCTTATTAAAACAAATATCTAATCAGCCAACACATGGCTGCAACTGAATGAATTTAAACATGTAGAGGTGATCAAGACCATTTGCTGAGGTACCAATCATTCATCAGAATGAAGAAGATTTACGTGACTTTGAGCATGGCATGTTTGTTGGTACAAGACAGGCTGGTATTTCAGAAACTGCTGATCTACTGGGATTCTCACACAGAACCATCTCCAGGGTTTACAGAGAATTGTCAAAAAAAGAAAAAAGGGAATTCAGAACAGACTTACTGTTTTGAAATGATAGAGAAATAAGGATAACCACTAGTTACAACTGTTGAAAACATGAAACGAAAGAAGTGAGGCAGTTCTGAAAGTTAAAGGGGGTCCAACTTTTTACTAGCAAGATGTACTTAATAAAGTGGCCGGTATATGAAAAGTAAACAGAAGACTAATACTTTTTCACAGACCTGTAACCACGATACGTTCTGGTTGACAAAATCCATCCCCTTCGTAAAGCCTTCAACATTAATAAGATTTAGTCCAAATATTTATGATTATTAAATATTTACTCGCACTTAAGACTTAACCGCGTGAAATCAACGAATCATAATGTAACTCGATTCTTCGGAATCGCGGCGAACGATTCTTCTAGAGTTCAGAGTCGTCACTCGGGGGAATCCCGAATCTCTCGGGAATGTCCTGAAATCACGCTGCAGTTGTAATTAACCCCTCAACCAACAAAAATGTCCGTTTATGCGTTTTTTTAAACGTTATATTCGCTTTGCTATATACAAATTAATTCGTGTAAAATATGTAAACTTAAGCTGTGAAAATAATATTTCCTCTAAGGAATTTTAATAAGGAAATACTCAATTTTATGGTGAATCAAACTATGTAGAATATTATTAATCTGAATCAGCGGTGTGTGAATTCTAAATTTAAATTCAACAGCTATTTAAATGTAGATTTCTCGCACTGCTGATTCAGATTAATCAAATCTTACACAGTTTGATTCGCCAAAAGTGTCGTTGGAAAGAATCGAATCTCTAAAGAGTCGTAAATCCACCATTTCGAAATGTGTGCGACAGAACCGAGCTGAAATACTGTACTTTCCAGCTTTGTCCACATGGCAGAGCCAGATCACATCCCAGTAATCTCCCATCCCAGCAATCCTGAAGTGTTTATCTCACAGCTGTCTCCAAGGAGTAGGTCATTAGCGTGCGCCTCCCTTCTGCACCTGAAGAGTCAGCTTTAAGCTCACAGCGGTGCAGATCGTCCAGCACATCGATGATAAAGGAGAGGAGACACTGTGTTTTTATTTCAGTTCGCCGCTTCACAGACTTACCATGAACATCTTATCGTTCAAGAGGTCGTTTGAGGGCGAAAAGCTTCAGCTGCAGGAACTGAATCAGAGGCTGGGGCAGTACCTGTCCAGAGCAAAGCTGTTAGAGCAAGAAAACGCTCGCCTTGTAACGGAAATAAACACCATCAGACACAATAAGTCTGCAGAATGCGACAACACACGCATGGCCGAGCTGAGAGAAATGAGAAATGTGGTGGAACAACTCTCCTTGGAAAAACACAGAGCTGAGATGGAGCGAGAGAAGCTGCGCAGAGAACTACTTCTGATCCAGGCCATGCGCTCCGACGAGACGGCACTCAGCAAAAGTCTCGATGGCGATCTGACAGGTTGTGAAAAGCAGCTCCGCCGAACTCTGCAGAACAACAGCGTGCTCGAGGAACGCCTGCTCCAGCTGCAGAACGAATGTGTGTATTTGCAGGATGCTTACAGAAAGGACGTTGCGCACCTCCGGAATCAGGTTCGGACCCAGGTTGTACCGGTTGTCTCTCGGACGTATCGCGTGCCGCCAGCAATTACTGAGGAAGAAGTCCAGGAATATGCACGTAATCTATCTGAAAGCTGGATGGAGACATTTGAAATGTATCAAAAGCAGGTTGAGGAGATGGAAGAATCCATAAAAGCAGATCAAGAGAAGCTTGAAGGTTTTAGAAGGGAGAAGATGGAGTGCGCTACAGAGATAAACAAGCTGTGGGCCGAAATGGAAAGACAAAAGAAGTTGCAGCTGGAGCTCGAGGAACATCTCATGCACATGCAAGAAAAGTTCAGACAAGATGTCAGTCACTATCAGGTGTGTGAGCAAAGTTATTATTATTAGTAGCAGTAGTAGTGTTCTATTTGTGTCTATATAAGTCAAACTTGTTATTATTAATATTATTATTAGTATTATTATTAGTAATAGTAGTAGTGGTGGTCTATTTGTGTCTATATAAGTCAAACTTGTTATTATTAATATTATTAGTAATAGTAGTAGTGGTGGTCTATTTGTGTCTATATAAGTCAGTTGTTTTTGTTGTTGTTAATGTGAACATGCCCACTCAACGAGCCACACCCATAAATCACTGTAGCCTGACTCGGGGATCTGGCCTAAGTACTGTCAGAGCTCTGAAAATAATGCAGTTAAACATCGTGCACAATCAGTAAAAACAGCCCATAGATGTTCTAAAAGTAAACTAGAGTAGACCTGTGTAGTAACGTCCCAAATACAAGTTATAGAACTTCATGTCAATCTCCTCCTATGTGCATCATGTATCAGACATAGCTGTGTTGTATTAAATCATGATTCATTTAATAATTTTTACACCCACTTAATCCTAGTTTTAGGGTCACAGGGAAGTCGGTGGTCACCTGGCAACTCTGGGCACGACAACAGAAAAAACCCTAGACAGGTCGCTAATCCATCATAGAGCACACATACACAATCAGACACACATTCACACACTTACGGGCAATTTAGAGACACCAATTTACCTATCATGCATGTCACTGAAGAAGAGTAACTGTGAAGAACATGCAAAATCCACACCGAAAATTTCCTAGTCACCCCACCCTGGGCTCGAACCCAAAATTGCCACTCTATTAAACACATTGGCTGTTTTGCTTAAGTCACAATAGTTCTTTCAGGAGAATGCTCTAACAAGCTGGATTCTACATTCGCCTAATCTCAATTATACTGGGGACCCTGAAGGTAATTAATGGGCTGCGTTTAGTAATTGTCATATGTGTGTTACAAATCCAACCCTTTTTTTAATAGAAAAGGATAATAATAAACTTTTAGGTTCTATTTGGAAAGCATAGAAATACTTGTTGAAGCTTGTACGGAGCATTTGAGGCTTCCTCTACAATAGTGAAGAACCCTAAAGTGCATCTTTAAGCAATTTAAATATAATGTTTTCAGCCATACTGTTTTGACAACCATTAGAACACGAGAGGATACTTTGGCATTTGTGGGCTTGATGTGCATGACTAAACCATTTGGTGGTCGAAGCTACTGGCTTTAAGCCAGTTATTAGGCATTATGTTTTAAATTGTGCAACAGCAATGTAATGGACTAAGGTGTTGTTGTAGGTCCTGAACAGGTGCATAACTACAATGAGAAATAAACTAAATGCCTTAGTAATTAGTTGGTCTACTATCATGAATTAGAAGAATTTATACATATATATTTATATACGCACACTTACCAGCCACGTTATTAGGTACACATTGCTAGTAAAAGTTTAGAACTTCAGAATTTACTTAATTCCTACTTTAAACAGAGATGGTTGTAATGAGTGGTTATTTGAGTTGCTGTTGCCTTTCTATCATCTCGAACCAGTCTGCTCATTGCCCTCTTATCACTCACGTCAACAAGGCATTTTACCTACACACAACTGCCACTCACTGACTTTTTTCCTGACCATTCTCTGTAAACCCTAGAGACGATTGTGCATGAAATTCGCAGTAGATCATTGTGTGGCACCAACAACGATTCATAAAGTTACTTAAATCAATGTTTTTCCCCATTCTGATGCTTTTTTGCACTTCTACATATCTAAATGAATTGAGTTGTGGTTAGAATAATAATCGACTAACATTCTTTTTTTCTACAGTTAATCATTGAAGAACTTGAACAAGAGCGCATGCTTCTGGGAAACACCATGTCTGAAAAGCTAAAGGAACATCATGACCTCCTACAGGTCAAAATGGGGCTTGGCATGGAAGTGGCTGCATACAGGTAGAGCTATATTTACATTCACCATTTACAGTACAGTGGTGCTTGAAAGTTTGTGAACCATGTTCTATATTTCTGCATAAATACAGCCTTAATCATCATAAGGTTTTCACACAAGTCCTAAAAGTAGATAAAGAGAACCCAGATAAACAAATGAAATATTATACAACCCCAATTCCAATGAAGTTGGGACGTTGAATTATTCATGGATAAAAACAGTATATGAGGAATTACAAATAATTTTCTAACCCATATTTAGTGTAATACACTACAATACACACACTACTATTTGATGCCTGTAATACTTTCCAAAAGAGTTGGGATAAGCGAAAGAAAAGACTGAGGAATTCTCAAAAAACATCATTGGAACCTTCCACAGGTCCCAGAAGTCCAGACCCGTCTCCTATTCAAAATGTTTAGTGCATTATGAAGTGCAAAATTTGTCAGTGGACACTCTGGACTGCTGAGCAACTGGAGATGTACATCAAGCAAGAATGGGAAAGAACTCCACCTACAAAGCTTCAAGAGTTAGTGTCTTAGGTGATGTAACACAGTGGTAAATATGACCCTGTCCCAGCTCTTTTGGAAATGATTGCAGGCATGAAATTCAAAATGAGTGAATATTTGTAAACAAACAATGAAGTTTATAGTGGCCGGGGTGTATAGAGTCATTTAAAATGTCCATAGCTTTCTTGTGGCATCTATTGGTGTAAATCTGTTCCAGGGTGGAGAGGGTGCAGACCTTTTATTCTCTCTGCTGCTCTGACAACTCTGTGGAGCACCTTCTTGTCCAAGGTTGTGCTGCTGCCGTACCATATGCACAGACCGTATGTGAGCACACTCTTGATGGAGCAGTGATAGAAAGCCAATAGCAGCTTTTTGAACACTGGGACACTCTCCATGCTGAGCCCCCTAATAGTGATTGGCTGGATGTCTATTTTGTTTTTCCTGAAGTCAATAACCAGCTCTTTTGTTTTGATGGTGTTGAGGAGCAGGTTATTGACTTTTCACCACTCCAACAGTTGCTCTACCTCGTCGCTGTACTCCAGCTCCCTCTTTTCATCTGTGATGACCAACCACAGTTGTGTAATCTGCAAACTTTTATGAACTCGTTGCTGAGGTGGGTGGAGACACAGTCGTGCATGTAAAGGGTATAGAGAAGTAGGCTGAACACACAACCCTGGGGTGAGCCGGTGCTCAGGCTGAGAGCAGTGGAGGTGTAAGTGCCCAATCTAACCCTCTCGGAGTGGCCTGTTAGAAAATCCAGTATCAAGTTGCAGGTGGCTTATGGGCACCCAAGGTGCACCAGCTTGGATACCAGACGTTGGGGGAGGATGGTATTAAACGCAGAGCTTAAGTCCACGAAGAGCATTCTGACCTAACTCCCCCGCTGCTCCAGGTAGAATGCTGTGGATACAGCATCCTCTCCTGACCTCTGTACTTTATAGGCAAGTTGAAGATGGCCACTGGTCGGTAGTCATTCAGGGTGTCGATGTTGTTTTTTTTCTGCAACAGCACAAAAAGTGGAGGACTTTATGCAGGGAGGGACAGTGGCCTGAGACAGAAACTTGTTAAAAATCCTTGTGAAGATTCCAGCCAGTTAATCAGCACACTCTTTAAATGCCCGACCCGCCACACCTTCAGCCTTCCTTGGGTTCGCCTCCCTCATCAACTGCCTGACCTCATGCTCCTGTGATATGGGGGCTGCTGTGGACAGGCAGCTGTGATGGAGCTGTTGTTGGTGTCCCCTCAAAGCGGATGAAGATGATGTTCAGATCCTCTGCCAGAGAAGCGACTCCCTCCGTGCGTGGTAGGTTGCTGGATCTATAGTTGGTGATGTGCTAGACAACGTGCCATACCAGTCTGTTGTTGTTACTCCTGATCTGGTCCTTTATTTTCCCTCTGTGTGCTGCTTTGGCCTCTTTTCAGGTTGGCTCTGAAAGAACTGTAACGTGCCTTGTCCCCTGACCTGTAAGCAGTGTTCTTGGCTTTCAGCAGGTCCTGAACCTCCTTAGTCATCTAGGGCCTCCTATTTGGGTAAATCCTCACACGTATATTCCTGGTGACATTGTCAGTGCAGAACCTGATGTAATTCAAGACTGCTAAAGTATGGATCTCCAGGTCCCGGTGTGCAAAAAACCTCCCAGTCAGTTCTCTGGAAGCAGTCCTATAGTTGGTGGGAGGCATCTTCCGACCATATAGTGACGGTCCGGGTTGTGATTGGGACACGTTTGTAGAGGGGGTGGTGTAAGCAGGAATCAGAAGCAGGGATAAGTGATCAGACTGGCTGAGGTGTTATAGGCCTGTCTGAAATTTGTGTACAACTTGTCCAGTGTTTTATCTCCCCTGGTTGTACACTTTTAGATCAGCATGATCTGCTTTCAGAATAGCAGAATTAAAGTCTCCAGAAACGATGTGAGCAGCCTCAAGATACTTGTTTTTGTTGTTGTTGATTGTGCCATGCAAAAGCCCCAGGGCCACGCCAGCATTAGCTATGCACAGAGCAGTGAGTAAAATGGAGTATATCTCACAGGGGAGGTATAGAGGTCTGCATTTGTGCTAAACTCCACATCTGACCCAGCTACAGTGGAATTCGTGTACCAGCTTTTGTTTACATAAATGCATAACCCCTCCTCTTTTCTTTCTGGAACCTCTGACCGGTCATGACGTGTACTGTATAGCCCGCTAGCTCAGTAGGCGTGTCCGGTATAGTTGGATTTAACCATGACTTTGTGATCAACATGGTTCTCTGTTGTAATCCACAGCTTCCATTTGTTTAGCTTGTTTACAAGAGATCTCACGTTGGAGAGGAAGATGCTTGATAGCGCCACTTTTCCCCGGTGTCCGTGCGATTTCGTCTGGAATGTTGTGGACACCGAAAAACGTGGCAAATTTCTTCCCATCGCTTGACCAATACAAAGTGTAAAATTTGACCAAACACCAAGTATAATATTTTTATCTTGTTTGTTTAACTGGGTTCTCCTTATCTAATTTTTAAACTTGTGTGAAAATCCGATGATGATTAAGGTCAAATTTATACAGAAATATAGAGCATTCATAAGGTTCACAAACTTTCAAGTACCACTGTGGTTGTATTCCAATGTGGTTGTATTAAGAGTATAAGCTAAAAGCACAATAAACATTAATTTAGCTAAATTCCCATGATGTATGGACTATCAGCACGTAAACGGTGTATATGCAATATTTGATGATTAAATGTAGCTTACAAATCGCACCTTCACCATTTGCTTCTGATAACAGTCAAAAAGTTTGTCATAATCCTAGTGGGTATTTGATAAATTTCTGTGGTTTGAGCTTATGCTGTATAATTCTGAGGTAGTCTTCCTAATTCAGGTTACCAGATCCATTTTCAAGAAATATGATGCTACCATAACTTTACTAAACAACATCAATATGGTTAGATGCATCATCTCTAATCTAATCTTTGTCTTATCTGACCTTGTGTCCAGAATTATATGTGGACATATAATGCAGATGTATATAACATATTTGTGAGTGGTAAAGGTATGTGGAAATCTGATGATGTTTTAGGTCATATTTATGCACAATATATAGAAAACTCAAATAGCTTTACAAACCTTCAAGCACCACTATATACTGTAACCAGGAAGAGACTAAGACGGGCACATATTCTTACCTCCCAGTCATGTACACAAAGTGACTACCAGGCCTTTTATAGAAAGGGAGTTGTTACTCATGCCGCCACAGCACACCACAGCCCTATGCTGTTTGCCATTTCTAAACATTCTGGAACAATCTCATGTTTTTTTTTTCTTGCTATCAAAAGAAGTTTCCTGCTAAATTATACAATATCTAGTCGTGTGAAATTGTAATATATAATGTATTTCTTGCCAATGTAGTAGAGAATGTATACAGGCTTTAAAGAGTGTCTGGCACAGATTCACATTCTAAGCTATAATGGAAACAGAGCATGTTTGTTATTTTTAGTTTGGTCATTCAGCAAGTCCTCAGGGACAATCCACTGGGACTACACTGAAGTCTATTTCCACTAACTATTACTCTATCAGTGTTAACGTAGGCTTAAAAGGGATAATAATAGTATGATGTAGATAAATGTGGAATTAGTTAAGTACTTTTGTGTCAGTGGGAGAAGTTGTGTACCTTTAACTAATTTTAGTTTAAGCCATTTCTTGGTGATGACAGAACAAGGGCGAGGAGGTCAGCATATAAAGAAGAGGTGAAAGAAAGAAATATTTTATTTGTTTAAATGTTTTTTTAAAGAAAAAACATATTTATTTTTTTTATGATTCTCAGGGCACTGCTAGAAGGTGAAGGTAAGCCTGCCCAGATGAGGCCTGACCACTATTCAAGGGAGAGAATTATAGGTAAAGTGGATATGTTTTAAAGGCTGGCTTGTATTTTGCATGTATGTTCAGTATTTAGCATTGTTGAATACATAATTGCACTGCTTTAACACTAAATTTCTCCGGCAGATATCAAATTGGCAGCCCATCCTTACACTCCACGAAGCGTTACCAAAACAGCCAGCTTGTCAGGAGCCAGGAGAAATTTAATAGGGCATGATTTATGGAAAATAGAACCCATTTCCAGCATGAGAACCTCCACTGTATCTCATGCATTTGATTCCAACAAATCTTCCAGGATTCTGCCTATTATTATCTCAAACAAACCTCAACAGAGTCCTGCTGAAAGAAGAGACATGATTGCTTTTACCAAAGCAAAACAAGCTTCAGGTGCACCTTATGCAGACAAAGCTGATGTCTCCGCTGTTAATACTAGCAAAGAAGTGGAAGAACAGAATGTAACCATCAAAAGTGTGTCTGAAGGCGCACAAAGAAAATTGCCTGATATTCTCCAGACACAAATCCAAGATAAATCATTCCCTACTGCCCCATCAATGGTAGAAATAAAACCTGTAAGAATTGTGGCACCACCTATGATGAGCCTGAACACTGATGTAGAAACCTCTCCGAAAGTTCTTAGTAAGATAGATAATAGAAAAGATGAGGGAACAGAAGCAGACCATGGCAAGGCAACTGTTAAAAATATAATCCAGGAATCCAAGGAATCCAGCCGAGATGGTGAGAGAAATTTGAAAGATTCTGAAAATGTTGGAGCAAAGGTATTTGCAGGTGAGGAAAAAGTGTTGGACTCTGTGTCTATGGAAGAAATTATTGAGAAGGTTGTTAAGTCTGCTGGGATTGATACAAATCTTAGTACATCTGCTGACTCAAAGGTCACATACCATGTAGAGAAAACGGAGCAAAAAGATGGAAGCACTATGACCCAGATAGTGCTTCAGTCAAAAGTGGAAGAGGACCTGGATGTGTCAGACAACTCGATTCTTGAGGAACTCCTTAGTAAGGGGGAACAAAAAGTCTCTCTGGAAGATATTGAAGGAACCCCAACAGGAGACATGATCCAGAACCTTCTGCATCTTGGTCTTGAAGGTGAAAGCTTAGAAAACAAGTCAGTTAAAGTAGAGATAATTGAGGCTCCAGTGGATTCTCATAGTAATGAATGGGAAACTAGAATTGAAGAGAATGTAGAGGGTAAGTCTGAACCTTACTTTCAAACTTCATCAGTATTCTTTCACATTGAAGAACCTGAGAATGAACCACAGGCCGGTAAACAATATGAAAACACTGACGAGTCTGAAAAAACCTCAAAGTATGTCAAGAGTGGATTTGTGCAGGTACAGGAAATGCCCAAAGATGAACATCTCCCATACTATTCTCAGAGTCAAGAACCACAAGAATATTTTGTTTCAACCCCAGAAGACATGTCTGAATCCGAGGAGGGTGGAGGATTTATGTCTTATGGACATTATGGAGTGGTGGAAGACCTTTCAGATGAAAGATACTACCAGGAAGAAGGATTGCATATGAAAAGGAGGTACTCTGATGAAGAGGAAAACAGCCGGGGTTCACCTGAATATGTCAAAAGAGACATAACTGAAATTCCAGAGTGTATTATTGAAGAGGAGGTGCCTGTTTCTCCAAAATTGCAAGAGTCTATGTTGGAGATCCTAAAAGAAAAGTCAATGGACCCCAGGGAACAGCTAAAGGGAGCACTGGAACAGCTAGAGGGAACTGTATCTGGGGCTCTAAAAGAAGAGATTTTTTCTTTGACCAGAGCTGAACAAAGTCCTGAGAATGTGACTGTTAAGTTACAACAGTCCCCAGACAAAGGAACCGTGACCTTTGTGGCAGAGCTCAATATTTCCCAGACTCTGGAGGATACTGGACCGCTACAAAATAAGGCGGATGACCTGTCACTCGAACAGGTGATGGGAGAACTGCAGTCCTCCACCTCTGATCTCCACATGGTACAAGGCACTGGGGCTGGGGATGAGTATACAATCAGACACTCCAAAGAGGATGTCCAAAAAGGGGAATTGCCATGGGTGTCCAGTCTTGAGGATACTGAAAGCTTGTGCTCAGGTACTGAAAGAAGCAAAACAGAGAAGATAATCAGACTGGGGCCTAGTAAGCGATCCTTCACGTTCCAAATGGATGTTAACAACAGTGCATCTGCAACAGGCATAGAAGGAATGGATTCTGGAGATCAGGAAAGCAATGGAAGCAGTCTTCAAGAGTGTCAACAGACCCAAATGACTGATCCTTCATTATCAATCTACCCAGAGAAAAAAATAGCCACCGTTTATCTTGAAAGCCCCCAGGATAACTAAGAAAGGTCCATATTAATCGTCTATATTATCTAAATAAAACCAGCTATTATATAAACATGCATAGTGAACTATTCAGTATTATTACTCCTCATTTATGTGTAGGCAACAAGAAATTGTATGCTTTGTTACATGTATTGGCCCAGAATAATTAACAGATCTTTAGTAAAATTAATAAAAAACCTTCAATATCAATACAGTTGATTACAGGATATCACTGTCACCTGTAACACTAAAGTAATTATTTTAAACTAAAGTTCAGTTTAGATACATGGCGCAATCACTGATCATTTCATATTCAAATCACTGCTTTGTGATTGATTTCATCATTTTCCATCATCTATTTACTTTACATTTAACAGTTTTAATTGAGCATCTATTTTTGTCATCTACTGTATATTCTTTAGTGTATGCACTGTAATTTTTTTACAGATTATTACAATGCTTTGCTTCAATGTATTAATAACTATGGTCCACTATTGGCAAGATATAATTTTTAAATAGTACCAATGTCATATGCCATCATATCTTTGTGATGGTTTGCTGCACAGATGGAATTAGGATAAAATGACTGAGCATCCCAAACTCATGTCAGCTGTTGCAGCCTTGGCAATTAGAACTCAAGTTACAAAGGCTGGTGGCCTTTTCAGCAATGCACCCTCTACCAACTGACACCCAGGCTGCAATAAAGTGGTATAATTTTAATATATGAAAACAAGAAATCATACAAGCATGTTAACAGATATTGCACAGGGTGCCTGTTCTGGTTATATACTCTATATTTCCAAAAGTATTTGCTCACCTGCCTTGACTCACATGTGAGCTAATCCATAGGGTTCGATATGACTTCAATGTCTTCAACTCTTCTGGGAAGGCTGTCCACAAGGTTTAGGAGTGTGTTTATTGTAATTTTGATCATTCTTTAGAGGTTTGTAGGGTCACACACTGAGGTTCGATGAGAAAGTCTGGCTCTTAGTCTCCGCAATAATTCATCCCAAAGATGTTCAGTTTAAGGTCAGGACTTTTCAGGCCAGTCAAGTTTATCCACCCCAGACTCATCCAAGTCTTTATGGAACTTGCTTTGTTCACTGGTGCACAGTCATGTTGCAAGAGGAAGGATCCAGCTCCAAACTGTTCCCACAAAGCTGGGAGCATATACTTGCCCAGATTTTTTGGTATGCTGAAGCATTCATACACCTGTGGCCATGGAAGTAATTAGAACACCTATAATTTGGATGGGTGAGCAAATACTAATATATTATATATTGTAATACATGTGCCACTTATTCCACGGTTTGTTTACGCTCTTACCGACATAGCACACAAATTAATTGGGGCAGTCGTAGGCTTACGGTTAAGGAACCTGCCATGCGACCGGAAGGTCCCTGGTTCGATTCCAAATATGTTTTTCTGTAACTTTTATAAAGCAATGTTTGGAAAGAAATAATGTAGAATTTATACATTTTTTTTTCATCTTTTGGCTTTTTCCCTGTCACCAGGGGTCGCTACAGCAAGTTCCTCGCATTAGGATCTGGCACATGTTTTACGCCGGATGCCCTTCCTGACGCAACCCTCACCCTTTCG
>JAOUQT010000033.1:18738096-18751694 GCA_025769995.1 Xyliphius kryptos
ATCTGGTGAGTGTGCAGGTCATGGGAGATGTTTAACTTCACTTTCATGTTCATCAAAGCAATCTTTTAAACTCTGCAACCATAATGTTGTGTGCATTGCGATATTTGGAGTAAATATCACTATGAACTGTGACGGCTGTAGTGTTAAATCGAAACGTTTAACAAAGTGAAGCAACGTTAAATAATGATAATAACCGCAGTTTTAAACGACTGTTACCACGTTTTTCTTTTCCTGAACCTACTGGTTGGACGGGTCCTTACGGGATTGTAGGAACCACGTCACCACACGATGGCAGCAAAGCATCAGCAAGTGAATTTTGTACTGTACTTTGACAAATGGATGTCATTGTTAAAAACACTTTTTCATCTAGATTTTTCTAACGCTGTATGTGTTTTTAGAACGCTCATAGTTTTAGCTTCAAAAGATAAATCAGATTTTATTCACCTTAAAGAGAGGGGGGAGCGTCACCTTTTAAATGGCCGCGATGCATTAACCAGGTCGTATTGAGCAGAATATTTAGTTGGTTGCAATCTGAGAACTCACCACCAGATGCCACTAATTCCCTTATTACTGTTGCTTTATATAGTTCGCCTTCAAATTGAGGAACCGTCATAAAGATGAAAGAGGAACCGAGTCTGAGTTTTAAAGCTCTGTGTGAATTCAGTCTGAGACACCCTTCTTCCTGCACCAGAGCTCTAAATAAGTCGAATGAAATTGTATATAAAGCTTTATAACATCATTTAATTATACCTATATTTCTGTATAGTACCTTTACAGTTGCATAAAAAGGACATAAGTGACCCTGAAATTTTCCAACTGTTTGCTTCCATTTCAGGAAAACCAACCAGGTTCTCTTGTCAATAAGCTGGTTGGAGATAATGTTGGAAAATGTTAAAGTATTTCTTTAACGTGTTACGCTGTAAGTTGCAGTCTGATGATGGCGCGCCCCTGTACGGCCTGTTTGATTGAGCCACTTGGGCATGAGCCGGATATTCTTTTTTCTGAGTGTTCGGTAGGATGCAGCATTTTTTTACGAGTACGAGCATGAAACGAAAAAGACTCGTCAATATCCTGGTCGTGCTGAAGGAAAATCCTTATTGGGTTACAGACTGTCTTCACGATCTATGATTGGCCAGTCACACAGAGCGCCCGCCCCTCCGGCTCTGCCTGCCCCACTCTCGACACACACAGACACAGTGAGTGACGTCATGTTGCTCTCTTTAAACAGTACTCTTTAGGTTTGTTCAGCTCGCCTCTGTTTTTGGTTTGTATTGTAGCGTTGGACGCTGTATTTGTGTATGTGTGCGTACCGATGTGCTTAACCCAGCATGCATTGCCCGAAAGTCATGCTGCTGATGCACTTACCTTGAAGGTAAAACCCAATGCGAAAGGTAAAGTGAGTACAATTGTCTGTATGTGGGTGAACTTAACCTGATTTACCCAAGTAACGAGCATTTCTCATGGATAGGAGCTGGCGTTAGAATCATGCACGATAAAAAGTGTATTTACTGTCTATTTTTTAGTTCCCCATACCATCAGTGTGAAAGTTACGTGATGAACTATTTGCGAAACGTACATGCTGCATTTGACACATCATATCTAAAATTGGTCACTTCCAAACGACGGCGTCTCAGGACCGGACCTGTAACTAATAGAGGAGTTGACTACGAGAATAAAAAAGTATTACGAGAATAAAGTCCTCGTTTTCTGTGAAACGAAATGGAGACTTGTTTCTCGTGATTTTAAGACTTTAATCCCGTAATATTACGACTTTTTACTCGTAATATTACGACTTCATGCTCTTTATACTACGAATCTCGTTATATTACGACTTTAATCCCGTAATATAACGACTTTTTCTCGTAATTTTAAGACTTTTTTTTTCTCGTAATTTTCTAAAATCCAGGGTTTCGATGACCTACTCCACCCAAGAGTCAAGACAGGACAATTGCTCTTTTTTTGTATCATTTTGTTCATGTATTATAAATAAAGATCCTGTGTAACAAATGCAGCATTAATATGATTTAGTAAAAGTTATGTTTTAAACAAGTCATAGGCTTGTGGTTAAGGAACCAGCCTTGTGACCTGAAGGTCCATGGTTCGATTCCTGGTCCCACCAAGTACTATGGCTGAAGTGGCCTTGGGCAAGACATCTAACCTCAATCATTTCATGGGCGCCAAGTACAGGGCTGCCCATCGCCCTTTAAACAAGCCTCAATACTCAATTAAATGTTAGGTAAGTAGTTTGTTACTGTTGTGCATTACAAGACAGTCAACATTTCTTTGAGATTCCATTACAGCATGAACTCTCATCGCAGCATTCGGCTTCATCCAGGAATTTGCAGTCCCTCCACTGTGTTAGGGTCAACATGTGAGTATCAGCGTTTGGTCTCGAGGAGGAATGGCATGAGTTGGTCATGGGAGGAGAAGGTGAAAAATGAGAAGGAGGAGGTAGAGGAGGTCCTTCAAACACACTCTTCAAAATTCCTCCAGTTAGTCAGAATGCAGTTTTTATAGGGACATTACATTGTTATAGAAACAACATTGTCTACCTCATACAGTGAAGTTAGAATTGGGAGAAATCTGACCTGTATGTTTTTAAATGGCGGAAGAGATTTTAACAGAACCCAGCGGGAAAATCCGAGGGGTGAGTAAACACAGAACTTATCTGTCATTGATGTTTTCCGACAATTTATACAAAATTCTAAAAATGGACGGCAAAGTAGTTGGGAGTTTGCATTATTATCTCACAACAAGAAGACACTTTTTTTTCTACTTGGCATTTGGCATCTTCTTATGTCTGCATGGGTTTCAGTGTGGGAATGTAGGTTTTCCTCACTGGATTGGATTTAAATAATCTGGTGTTTTTGTTTTTCTTTACTTTTTGTAGCAGAAACACCATTCAGGTTCTAAACCCAATTCTGATTCTGTTCCACACAAACGCAGAAATCTCCACCGTTCTACACTTTCACACTTATTAGAATCATGTGCTTTTTTATTTGATAAAAGTAATCAAATGCTGACGTGCACCCAGCATTTGAGGAATTCTGACGTGGTTCAAAGCACAAACCGCACACTCTGGGACGACGCACCACGTTCTGCTAATGCAATCATGCACATGGATTGAGTCTAATCCCTCACATTGAGCATACAGTGTGCAAGACATGTGACCTGAAATCCACAACTTTATCAAAGGCCTTTTACTCATCCAGGAACAAAGTCGTACTCATGTGTACAGAGTAGCATCTGTACATCGGAAATAAATTAATGTCTATTTAAATTACCCTGCTCTGTTAGAAAGGAATCTTGTTTCTTTGAGGGTACAATTCCTGTCATTTGGGAAGTACCTTCTCTTGTACATTTATAACTGTTTGGGAAACATAAACCTTGTACTTGGATTTTTGTTCTTAAAAGTGCAATTGGGTTTAGCTGCCCTGCTCTTCAGCCATCGCACTTGATGGGACCGGGAATCAAACTGGGGACCTTCGACTAAACCACAAGCCTTCGACTGCCCCATTTATCACCGTTGTACCTGTAATGAACATAATGTGATTCTAAACTTGTGATAGCATCATACATTTTTATAGATTCTTGTGTTTTTCAGCAAAATAAACTGGACAATGTCAAACTGACAGGTTATTCAGTTTCTAAGATGATATTGTTTTGTCTGATGGAATATAAAGAGATGAATAATAAACGATCATGTTTTTCATATGTAGTAATTCCAGCATTCAAGGGCTTTGGTAATAATCCAAAAGATCATGGGTTGGATTTCAGCTGAGAGAAAACTACTAAAAACAGCATACAGGGCACTGTAGTGTGCAGGTTAAATAATAGGCTGCTGGATTGTAATGTGCCTCAGTAATACAATGGTTCTGTTATGTATTCAGATGTGTGCTTTTAAAGGACTTGATAAGAATCCGAGATTGTCCCAAACATAGATAAAGTGAAATTCAAATACAAAACATCACATCACATCTTGGCCGAGTATGATTTTTAAATTTCTATTTCCTGGGATAATGTGTCAGATGCGCTCGGCTCGCCTGCCCTTGTTTATATTGGTTTCAGTTAATTAACTTGTTTTCCACTCCATTTTAGTTAACTAACTGTTCTTTGTGTTCATTGGTTGTTTGGTTATCATGTGATTGGGACTTTTCTTTTATATTCTCTTCAGTTCCGGTTGTCCTTGTCGCGTGTCGTTTAGGTTCCGTGTTGAGTGTCGTTAGTTTATGCTTCCTGCGGTTTTGTCACGCAGTAATAAACTCCCTTATTGCACCCTCACCTGGCTACCTGCTCCTTCCAGCTCGTCTCAGCGAGCTCCGTTTCGGCCACCGGCACGCACACGTAACAGGACACGAGACCAACTAAATTTGGAGCTCGTTTACGCCAGGGGAGCGGTATTTCATTCTGTTTCCCGCGAGCGGGTTGCTAATTTGCCAGGGTAGTATGGCTACCCCATGGTGGTGGAGCGAGAAAGTGGTGGATTGCTCTGATGTGGACTCAGTGGTTTCTGAAATTTATATTGAGGATGAAATCGAGTCCTACCTGAGCGGTCACATCCTCCCTCGCTTCACCCGCCTAAATTCGCCCGGCTTGATGCCCGACTTCAGCCGGTGCGCCATAAAGTGGCAGTCACCTCCAGTTCCGCCTAATAATAGGTCCCGGTGCTGGCGCTCCGCTCGCGGCAGGCGAACACCCCACAGCGGACCGGTAGAGCAGACTTATGCTCCGGGTATCCGCTGTGGTGCCCTCTCGGTTGGGCTTTCCCCCGACACACTGCGCAGTCAGTTCGGTTTCCCCGGATCGGAAAGGTGAGTTGATTCACGTGGGTGAGTCGGTTCCTGGCCAGTTCGCGCACATGCATCGACTCACGAGACGGTTCACTTCCCCAATTCCTGCTCCGCCTCGCCGCCGTGTGCCCCCTGGATTCCCACTGCGCCACTGCGCATACTGTTTTGTTGATCGCGACGCCGCCGTCTCACACGGTTCGGATCGCGTCCCCGTCTCACACGGTTCAGATCACGTCCCCGTCTCACACGGTTCGGATCGCGTCCCCGTCTCACACGGTTCAGATCACGTCCCCGTCTCACACGGTTCAGATCACGTCCCCGTCACACACGATTCGGCTCGCGACAACGGTGTGCCTCGAGGAGGGGTTGGGGTGGTCTCTCTGAGTCCTGAATTTATACAGAGAGGCCGATGCCGGAACCGCCGTTTCCACTCCATTTTAGTTAATTAACTGTTCTTTGTGTTCATTGGTTGTTTGGTTATCATGTAATCAGGACTTTTCTTTTATATTCTCTTCAGTTCCGGTTGTCCTTGTCGCGTGTCGTTTAGGTTCCGTGTTGAGTGTCGTTAGTTTATGCTTCCTGCGGTTTTGTCACGCAGTAATAAACTCCCTTATTGCACCCTCACCTGGCTACCTGCTCCTTCCAGCTCGTCTCAGCGAGCTCCGTTTCGGCCACCGGCACGCACACGTGACATAATGAAATACAAAAATTAAATTAAGATGAAATGCTTGAAGAAGATAAGAACTGAAACAAAAACATTAGTACAAATAACTGGCTTCAGTGCATAAGTAGCTTGCTCTCCACGTGTCTGCACAGCCAAACATGGTAGGAGGTCTCTAAATATATTTGGCTGCAATATACTGATTTATCTATATATTATTTATTTCCACAGCATTTAACGGCATCCCTGCTAGCAGTTGCTTTTCTCTCATCGTTTGGCAGCTCTATGCTCTATGGCTACAACCTTGCTGTTGTTAACTCACCTGCTCAGGTAAGTACAAAACCTCACACGGCATAAACCCAGCTTGAAAAGTGTGTGTGTGAATATATAAAACTATGATTGTCTTTTAAATTGTATTTTTTTTTTTAGAGGGGTCACTGAGGATGATTGGCATTTGCAAGATTTTCTTTTAAAATAGTAATGAAGTAGTTACTGTTGGAATTCTGTGGGGAGATAAATGTAACTTTATCTTAGAGAAATACTTCTTCTCGAGTTTGGGTCACTACGTTTAGTGAGCAGTCAGATGATTATCATTTCAGTGGGGAAATGCCTAAAGCAAAATTGGGAAGATGCAGCAGAATGCATTTAGTGTTTTAAGGTCAGATTAGTCTCACAAAATGGAAACCCTATCAGGAATTGACATTGAATGTGAAACATCTTAAAGCTGGTTATTGTTAGGGGTCTCCACAGCAGAAGCATCCATTCATGTAGAGTTTTACATCAGATGCTCTTCTTGACAATGCCTCCTATTTTTCCAGATTTGGGACCAGCACTAGTGCACTCATATGTTACACATCTAATGGCTAAAATAATTGTAGTATTTTTAATTTAACTCTGTTATAGTCATAACGTCATTGGCTACAAGGAACATAGCCACGTGATCTTCATAATTAATGGCCTTTTATAGAAGAGTCTAAATCACATGAGACCTGCAGTTCGTGCAGCCAGGACTTTATTACTGAATTGACTTCAATTACTTCAGGAGTAGTTTAATTTGGTTTCAGTGAAGGAGCACTCCAGTTTTGTTTAAAGTGTAGCTGGGATGTGGAAACTAGGTTCCCTTTTTTTGTAGGATTAATACATTTAGGTATTTATATCCATTTTTTTATAATAACTGCAGTGAGTAAGTAGGAGCGTCAACCTAATTTTATAGAATTTGTAAAAATAAAAGCATAAAAAAATAAAAACTGTTGCTTAAAATGAAAGAATGCAAATCACTGACAATAAAAAGCTAAATATTAATCTCTATTTTAATTCATCACTATACTATGTTGTATAGAACACTGTAACACTGGAGTTAGATGAATAAAATCTTACACAAAGCACATCCTGATAAATGTGAATTATTGAACGTAAAGCTGTTTTTATTTTATTTTTTAGTATATAAAGGAGTTTTATAATATCACAGCATTAAAGCGCAATGGGATAGAACTGAACAAGGACGGCCTCACGCTGCTCTACTCCATCACTGTGTCCATCTTTGCCATCGGTGGACTGGTTGGTTCCCTCACTGTGGGAATTCTGGTCACCAAATTTGGAAGGTACTTGATCAATCATAATGAAGTTTAAAATATTTGGGGGAACCTGCTTATTAAAAAAAATGAATAAAGGGGACTATTTGGGTAAGGTGAAGTTGATAGATTCGAATAAAGTGTCCAGTTAGTGTACATCAGATTAGAGAAATGACCTTTTTCTTTCTGATATGTGCAGAAAAGGCACTCTAGTGAAGAGTTCAGTTCTGGTGTTTGTAGCTGGTGGGATGATGGGTTACAGCAGGCACATCGGAATTCCAGAGTTCATCATTGTTGGTCGCTTCATCACAGGGATACATTCAGGTACCGCACAGAAACCATTTAGTCCATTTTAGTAACAGCAAAGTAACCGAATTACTGAGTTTTGATACTCAAATATATATATATATATACTGCTCAAAAAAATAAAGGAAACACTTAAACAACACAAAGTAACTCCAAGTAAACCACCAATAGCAAGACCCACCCCCCTTTTGTGTATGATTTGATTTTGAGTAGGATTCCAAATCCAGACCTCCATGGGATAATCATTTTGTTTTACATTTTGTTCATTTTGATGTTATTTTGTTCTCAAAGCATTCCACTATCTACTACATAAAGATTTTCAACTGAAATATTTTATTCATTGAGATCTAAGATATAACTAAATATATAACTGAAAATTGATGTGCATATATATTCACCCCTTTGTTATTTTATGTGCAATCTAAGTGCCAAATGATCTGTCAGTGTAGGCAAACCTTTTCTACAAGGCTCCAGAGGCTGCAACACCACTAAGCTACCCAAACCACACCATGAAGACTAAGGAGATTTCTAAGCAAGGACAAAGTTGTAGTGAAGTAAGTCAGAGTTGGGTTATTAAAAAATATCCAAATCTCTGATAATCCCCTGGAGCACCAATATCATTATCATCAAAATCTGCCATTATCAACAAACCTGCCAAGACCGGCCGGCCAAAATGGGCATAAATTAGAGAGGCAGCACAGAGACCAAAGGTAACCCTGAAGGAGCTGCAGTGTTTCCAAGCAGCAACAGGAGTATCTGTCCATATGACCACAATAAGTTGAACACTCCACAGAGCTGGGCTTTATGTAAGAAAAGCAACAACAAAAAAAACTTTACCTACAGGCAAAAATAGGAAGGCTTTTAAGTTTGCAAAAAAAGGCATGTGGGAGATTTCCCAAATGCATGGAGGAAGGTACTGTTATCAGATAAGACCAAACTTGAACTTTTTGGCCATCAAGGAAAACATAAAATCTGGCACAAAACCAAAACATCTCATCACCCCAAGTACACCATCCCCACAGGGAAACACGGTGGTGGAAGCATAATGCTGTGGGGATGTTTTTCAGCAACAGGGACTGGAAAACTGATCCGAGTCGAGGGAAAGATAGATGGTGCTAAATACAGTGTTATTCTTGAAAACCTGTTTGCGTCCGTCAGTGATTTGAGACAGAGACAGAGATTTACCTTCCAACAGGTCAATGACCCAAAGCATACCGCTAAAGCAACATTTGAGGGGTTTAAGAGAAAAAAATGTAAAAGTATTGGAATATCCTAGTAAAATCCCAGACCTTAATCCAATTGAGAATCTGTGGTCAGATTAAAGATTGCCGTTCACCAACGGAAAACATCTAACTTAATGGAGCTGGAGCAGTTTTGTCTTGAGAAATTGGCAAACATTTCAGTGGCAAACTCATAAAGACTTATCCAAAGCAACTCGCTGCTGTAATTGCTGCAAATGGTGGCTCTACAATGTACTGACTTAAGGGGGTGAATAGTTAAGCACATTGAAGTTTTCAGTTATTTTGCCCTATTTGTTGCTTGGTTCACAATTTAAAAAATATATCAAATTTTCAAAGGTGTAGAAATGGTCTATAAATAAAGTGACGCAGACCCTCAAATATTCCCTTTGAATTCCAGGGTTGTGAGATGAAATGTAAAAAATGCAAAGTGAATACTTTCGCAAAGCACTGTAGTTGTTGGTGATGGTTTAGGTATAAAAAAAATATTTTGTAAAGATATTTTGTATGGCATCAATTCACAGATAAGTATAACCAAAGAGTTCAAATGTTCATCTTATGACCGTTGCTGATATTTGTAACTTATTATCTGGTTAAACAGAAAAACTGGAAGGTCAACTATGGAATACAAACACGTTTTAGTTATAATTTTTAACTAAAAAGTTATAACTAAGGGTTAGGTTTCTTTAGTGTAAAAAGTCATTATGGTATTTCATTTTCATTTGTTGGCAAAGACCTTTATTTTTTTATAGCTGGCTGTAGATAAGTGATGGTGGTGACTGTGACACCATCATTTTGTACAATGACTTACTCAATTCGGCATGGAACACTTCAGAGGCAGCTCTGTTACACCTCGGTCACATACGGGTGGGGTTTGTGAGAAGATGCCATCAATACTTGGCTTTTTGTATTTGGGGTTGTAACGAAGGTTTCAGTGCCTACGTAAAAAGATGTTCTTTTCGACATTCGAAACATGGCTAAATCATATGGGCACGGAGTTTAAAAGTCAAACCTGTTAACATGCTTGGGTACATTTGGTAAAATTACATGTTTATTTAATTTTTAGGGTGAATAAAATAAACTTTCTGCACCAAAAAGTTTTTCTAATGAATCTTGATCTATTTATATGGGTCAAAGCAGGTGGTCAGACCTGCTTACGTATGAGGTCATTTGCATTTGAGGTGATTTCACAGACATTTCACGACTTCTGCACAGGGTCAACCATGATACAGCCTAACCCTAACCCATGGTGCAAATAGGGTTAAGAGAATTACTCAAGGGGCCACTTTGGAAAATTATGATAAATGGGATTTGAACACCCAACCTTTTGATAAAAAGCCCAACACACTATGGCTGTACCTAACAATTATTTTTTTATCAATTAATCTAATTATTGTTTTTTTTTCGATTAGTCGACTAATCTAACAACTATTACTGTAGTGTAGAATTTAATAATAATTTCTGCAAAATCATTTTCTGTAATTGTCTTCTCTTAAAACATAGTTTGTGTTTTTAAAATGCACAACCCAATCCACTAGTCAGATTAACCCTGAAGATTTTACATTATTTGAGTTTATAAAATGTATACGTAAATATAAAATTTAAAATAACAGTTAGTTTACGGGTGGCATGGTGGCTTAGTGGTTAGCACGTTCGCCTATCAGCACTGGGGAGTCCCGGTTATAATCCTGATCTGGATTGAGTTTCCACGTCCACCCTGTGTCCACGTGGGTTTTCTCCTGGGTTCTCCAGTTTTCTCCCACAGTCCAAAAACATGGATTCCAGGTAAGTTGAATGCTCTGAATTGCCCTGTATAGCCTGTGTTTGAGTGTGTGGATTTGTGAGGATGTGTGTGCCCAGCGATAGATTGGCGCCCTGTCCTGGCTGTATTTGCCCAGAGCGTGAGATGTTCTCCCGTGGATGGGCATGGGGAACCCCACTGCGACCCTAGTGGAGGAATAAGCGTAAGATAATGGATGAATATTTAGTTTACTCTAAAAATTGACAAGTTTAGGTGAACTGACTGAAAAGCCTGCGGTCACTACAGAAATTCTAGGAAGTGACACATGATGTTTTTAATGGAAAACATATGAATAACGCCACTAATGAACATGAGGGATAATAGACTAGGACTATGAATGTTTCAGCGCTGGTTTGTGGGAAGAGACTGCATTAAAGAGCTGCCGGTAAAGTTGGGAATTCCGATTGTAAGGATCGGGCTCTTGAAAACCGCTTGTTTTCGATCATGACTTCTTTACATGACCATATTGTTCGAATAGCAACCGGTTTACGTAGCACGCCGGCGCTTAGGAAAGACAACTAACGTGGGCAACCAATATACAGCAGGAAGTTTAGGTGTTTAAGTGAATTACCCTCACACTTTAAATGATATCCTGTCAGTTGTTTATAGATAAAATCCACCTTTTCCGTGGGCGCAGCCATTTATGCAACGCAAGTTTATGCAAATCAGCGTATTTTCATAATCAATAACGTCAATTACGTCGTTGCCCCAAGCCCTACAACACACTACTGACTGACCCAACACAACCTTGCCTCCACAAACTCTCTACCACACCCACACTTCTAGGTTTAATGTGGAGATTAACAAAGATCATTTCTTTATGAAATCTGTCCTGCCTCTACCTTTATGGTTTATTTCAGAAGCTCTAGTTTTCCCTACACCTTCTAAAAACATACAGTTACATAAATCGGGACGGTTAAATGGCCCGACCTTCTATGCCTGCACCAATTGCAATCATTCCTGTTGGGAAATAGCCATTAATTCTGTAGTGACATTAAATTACATTTGGTCATTTAGCAGACGCTTTCATCCAAAGCGACTTACAAGTACCCCACTTAATAGTTGGGGTCAGAACACAGAGTTACACACAGAATCCCTGGAGCAATCAGGGTTAAGGGTCTTGCTCAAGGACCCACATTGGTAACTTCAGTGGATCTGGGATATGATCCTGCAACCCTAAGATTGCTAGCCCAACACCCTAACCACTGAGCTACCACACATTAAAGTCAGAATAATGCAAACCAAAGTGAACGGTCAAAAAGTTTTAGCATCGTCTAACGCTGAGCACAGATAAATGTCAGTTTATTAGATGTAGCTAATTGTGTAGCAAAAGATCTAAAATTGTATTTTATACATCAGTTCACTTGCTGCCGTTGTTGTTGCCTACAGTTCAAATTTCAGGTTTAAATTTAGTAAAAGCAAATGTGCTATAAAATTGTGCAACCTTAACCTCAGTCTTTATTGGGCATGTGTGCCTTTCTCACAGTCTTACTGTTTAGCAAACAAGCAGTTCTGCTTTACTTTTTGGCACTTATTACCCTGACCTCTACAGATGACCCTCAGTACCATCGGAGGAATTTATGAGCTGAAAGCAGAGTGATATATGAAACACAGTTTCCCTATTTTGTACGCAGCGACAAACCTAATTTGGAAATGCATCCCCCGTTACTAAAGTGTGACTGGTTAATTATGTAAGCAACTGTGTATAAACCAACAACTTATGAATTAGATCAGGACCATTTCAAAATAAACATCGGTATGGCTTAATCGTAACTGTTCTTAAAGCAAAGTCGGACTTCCATTTGTTAATTTTCATAGCATTTTTTCTTTATTATTACTTTTGACAGTTATAAGTTAGTTCTGCGACCATTGTGGCTTTTTCTTTTATTAAACAAGGGGTACCAAAAATGTTGTCCATGTCTGTAATTTGGATAACAAAATAATTTGCAAACAAAATTTAACAGCAAATTTACAAATTATGATAATTACTGCCCATCTTTTCTCCCAGGATTTAAGGTAAATTGGCTGGTCTAAACTGCCCTGATAGTTTCTATGTGAGTGAGGGAGTGAGTGCCCAGCAATAGATTGGCGCCCTGTCCTGGGTGTATTTGCCCAGCGCCCAAGATGTTTACTCTTGAATGGGCATGGGTAACCCCACCGCGACCCTCATAGAGGATTTAGCCGAAAATAATGACTGAATGAATGAATGTCATAGCTGGACAAATGGCTTAGCCAATCAGATTTAAAAAACTGCCCATTGTATAAATATATGTACCTACTGCAGGTCCATAATGACACTGATCTCCACTGAGCCTTGGCCTTACAAGATTTCGTCCAACAACCACAGGGAGACTTTTTCTTGCAAATGTTGCAAGAAAACACTGGAAAGTCACTTTGAGATATTGAACTATTATAAAGAGTTCAAGTTCAAGTAATTCATTTATATAGCACTTTTTACAACAGTGTATTTTACAACAGTGCAAGAGCACGCTCATGGGACATTCTCATGGGATCGTGGCCTGGACCTACATGGCGCTGGCTGTATAGTACATCAGTTCCAAGGAGAGAAGGATACGGCTCACCTAAACCCTCCCTGACTTACATTAACAGATTTAAAAGACCTCAAACGAGTATCCACTCATCTAACTGCCACTGACATTGCTCCGTGGACACGCTTTGGAGAATTTCATGAGCACACTCGTCTTTTAAAGTTCAGTACCCATCCGCACGAGCGCCAACCCAAGTTACATCTTGTGTCTATGTCACAGATTTTGTGCTACAAGCTGCTGACCTGAAGGCCTCAGACATGTGGATGAATAAGTTCAAGTTACTAAATTAAGATTTGGATAGATTTGCAAGCCAAGTTGACGAGCAAACGCAAGTGGGGAGAAATGAAAAAACTATAACTTGCGGACCAGCTGATTGTCAAAACTTGAAACACTGCAGAATGTGAGTATGGCTGTACTGACAATGTTTGGCTCTACGTATGCATGTGTGAAGTCTTTCCTCACATCTAAAGAACATGAAGACCAACCTATGATCTATGATCACGTTTAACAGATGGATGTCTCAATGCTTACATGAAACTCAAACTCAATCTTTAAAAGTAGATTAAAAACCACATCTGTTTACATTTGCGTTTGATTAATTCCCAGTAGATAAAGGTGTAGATCTCAGGATTTGCTGTGTTGGGTTGGTAATCTGGGATAGTTTCTGCTGGCATTTCATCTC
>JAOUQT010000033.1:18819872-18830515 GCA_025769995.1 Xyliphius kryptos
TCTGTGACCAAGACAGCAAGTCTTTGTGATGTATTAAGAGCCACTTTGGGGTGTTTTGGAGGAGCAAGTCAGGAAATATTTTCCTCCACTAGCATCACGTAGTCATCTGGCCACTATCCTGCAAGAAGAATGGCTTAAAATCCCTCTGACCATTGTTCAAGACTTGTATGTGTCATTCTCAAGATGAATTGACGCTATATTAGCCGCAAAGGGAGGCCCTACACCATACTAATAAACTATTGTGGTCTAAAACCAGGTATTTCAGTTTCATTGTCTAACCCCTGTAACATAATGTTAATGCATATGCCTTGACACAATATTCTCACAAGAATCTATGAATTTGACTGGTTGTGTATTTTCAGTATTAAGGAAGCTCTTACCTCACATATAAAGTGTTATAAGCGGGTGATATTAAGTACTTCAGAAACAGAAAACATACCATGCACACATAAAGAGCACTGTTACTTCTTCACAACAATTTTAGAGGATTATCTGCTCAAATGCTCATATAGCCCTTGTGCACAAGTGGCTTAGAGTGTTAAAACCTTAACCCAAGGGTTAATTCACAAATTCATGTCAATACACTTAACCTGTCTAAACGTGCCAATCATTTGTGGCAGGCCACTAAACCTGAATGACACAATAGTACAAATATCTGTACGTTTATTCGACAAACCTTATTATACTTTGGGGAAAATGCATATTGCTTATTCCACTATAGGGAAATAAAAATAACTCAATTCTCTTAAATAAAAATGTTTTTTTATCGAGCTTTCCTGCATCATTTCACAAACATAAAATCCAGATATAACTATTCAATTATTTATTTGCTTTTATTTAATCAGGTTAGTCCCATTGAGATCACAAATCTATTTTACAAGGGAGACCCGGCCAATAACGGCAGCATCACAGATTTATAACAAGGATCATATTGCAAACAATTAGAAAAACATGTGTTCAACAGCACTATATTCTATATCTTACATTTATTATGTAGGTTGTTCCAGAATGTACAAGTAGAAGTCAGAAGGTGCTGAATATTTAAAAATGGTCTTTCCTAAATAAGTCCGAACTTTGAGAGCAACAAGTCGCTATAAAGAAGGAAAGAGAGAGAGAGAGAGAGAGAGAACACAGACTGTGATATTAAAGCTCCACGTTAAACAGAGAAGAGAAGCAAACTGGGAGATTGACTTAGACAAAAATGAATTTATATACAAAAATATACCACTGTAAAGATTCCAACAGCACCCCTGGGTTCACGTAGTGCGTGCTTGGTTAGAACATCAAATCCCACAGCAGCCATTGCGCCTTTTGCGCTAATCAGATGTGACTTTTGACACCTGGGGCAGAAGCTTTTTAAGAATGTGCTTTTGCCCATGCACTTGTGCTGGCAGGTAAAGAAAGAAGGAAGTGTGAAGTCATTTGTTTAGTGTTTGCTAACTAACTTTGGTGTGATGCTAGCGTGCTACATAGCCTAGCTTCTAGACCTACAATTACCGGAATTTCCTGTTTTCATCAACACAGTGTAGTGAATAACAGTGTAGTGAATAAAAGTGATTTTTATCTGTTTGAAAGCTGGGCTCCCCAAAGCTGGTTTAATGTAATTTTGGTGCCCTTCTCCAGTACGCCACCATGCATAGATATATATATAGAGAGAGATCCTTAGACTAGGCTATTATTGTTAGGCAGACACTATAACTATTAGATAAGAAAAAGAAATGTTGAGTGGATCAAGACTCCCATCCTCATTTGGGCAATATATTAAACAGTCTGTTAAAAGAGTCTATGGAAAGAATAATTTATATAGTAGCATTGACATAGGGTCCATTTTTATAGGCACATTTACATCCTATTTTGGAAAAAAGGTGCATAAATAAAGTGGATTAAATAAAGAATTAAATAAATATCATTACTATATACAGTATATGATCATCATAGAAAGAAATACAATATATTATTAAATCAAAGAGAAAATATAATAAACTTTAAAATAATCTTTTTAAGGTAAATATAAATAAAGAATAAAAAATATTTAAATAATTAAATAAATCAAGTCATTGGTAAGGGTGGCAAGGGAAAGCTTCCTGCGCCAATAAGGAGAAGCTTTAGGTGGACTCAAATGATAACTGTCCTCATTTGGGTGATTATTTTTGTGAATTTAAATCAATGCAAAATATCAGTATCATTTATACCCCAGTGCCATGGTAGAAAAGTGACTAATTATTCTTGCACATTCTGCACTGCGCAGTGGGAGGCAAAGTCGCATATTATTTCTGCATGTTATCCCTGTGTTCGCATGGGTTTTCTCTGGGTGCTCCATTTTAATCCCACATTCCAAAGACAAACGTATTGGGCTAATTGCAGTCTCTAAAGTAGTCCTTAGTGAGGGAATGTGCGTCCTACGTTGTAGTGGCACCCAATCTAGGGTTGTTTCTGCCCTTGTTCCGGAACAGGTTTTCGTGGCAATGGGATATTGGAGTATAGAATACAAATTTCTTTCTCAATTTATTAATAAGCACAAAATGTAATAGGTATTAGGAAGTCAGATAGCATAGTTCCTGTTGAGTGTTCTTCTTCCTTTTCCTTGGGATGTAAAAACAGATTTTGCTTAATATAAGAAATATTTGGCTTGTTTTTAGTAGAGCTGTGTTTTCAGTGCAGATAATTGTAATGTAATCGTTGTTAATATTAGTCTTTGTCCTGATATTCCTATGGCAATTATGCATTTAATCCATTGTAGGTGGGATTAGCATTATATAAGATAACGTGTCTTAATCGTACTGCCCACAGGTCAAATAACAGTTCAATCCTTGAGGCAATCCATTGATCTAGACCAGAGTGATACCTGATCTTTGGCACCTGGGCTTATCTGGGCAGAATATGCAAGCAAAATATGTACCCCTTTTGTACATCTACTCATACCACACACACAAAATACATCATGCCCAACCTACATTACTTTTTTTAGCAGTGAAATTGTCGTACTCTTTCACCCTCTGCATCTCTGTCTCTTTTCTTCAGTCTAGACTGAGGGGGTTGTGGGTGATCTCTGGACACTTTTGTGCGCCAAACCCATGACAAAAGAGTCTTTATGCACAGCATATGCAGATAGATCAGATTCTTTTGTGCAAAGACAGGGAGCCTTAGCCAGGATGGAGGAAGGAGGGTGAGAATAGAAAAAAATGAGATGAGGACAGACCTATAGTTTGTCATGGAAGACGAATCAGAGATTATGCTATATATATGTTTTATATGTAATGTTTTAATTTAATACCACAATTATGATCAGCACTGAACAATACTGAGCATTCATTTTGATATAACATTGGCTTGTAGAAAAGTTTTGTGTGCCAGTCATATTTTTAAAGCCAAACATAAGTAATACACACTATTGTGTGTATGCTTACACCTAATGTAATGTGTGATGGTGGTCATTGTGGGAGATTGTGGGCGATTGCAGTGATTGTGTCTCATCATGATCTGTGCCAGGGGGAAAGAAAGGGGTTGGCACAGGTTTCTCTGCACCCTCTCATGCGCAGCTGGTATAACCCTGATAAAAACAACCCAGAGTCCTGGTGTCAAGCATTTACTTCTAACAGTCATGCTCCTCTTTATCTGTGGTGTAGCACAGTGTATTGTGATGGTCGTTTCACATGACGTGACAAAGACAAAAAGCAAGGTGGGTACAGAAAAGAATTAAGATACACTGTCCCGGGTTGCCTAGATTAACCTCTGGGCTTTTCTGGCTGGATTAAATGGAAAAACACTGACTTACACCCACTAAGACCTTCTGGAAATTCAAATGAGGTAGTTCTAATATAGGCAGGGACCATATGAACATATTGGTGGTGCTAATAATGTTTGGTCTGATGTTCTCACACTGCAAAACATTGACTTTAACTGAACATTTTCATAAACGTGTGAACATTTTCATAAACTAAAATTTTATGCCATATGCCATCATCACATTGTCAGGGTTGGCTGCACCAACCATAGCTGGCATTCGCTTTGTGGAATATGGATAAACTACTGAGTATCCCAATATCCTGTCAGCTGTTGCAGTCCTGGCAGTCGAACCCCAGTTACTACCGGTTCTGGCTTTTTCCAGAGTCGCTATACAGCAGTTGAGTTATCTGCCAAATGGCAAAATGTAAATGTCTAATCTGTGCTAGACTATGGCACGCTCATCCTCAGGGACCACAGACTGGTCATTCCAAAGACTTGCGCACTTGTTCTTGCACATGAAAGTCACTAAGGCATCACCAAAACTAAGCAGACACTCACAGAAAAAAATAATGGTTTAATGGCATTAATACGCAAGCTAAAGGCCCGAGTTCTACTTGCCTTCCATGCATATCTTTCACACCACATACAGACAATTAACTGCTGCAGGTGATTACCTCAAAGTCCATTGCAAAATATCTTTGTTAGTCAGATAATCTGCTTCTAGTCATTATAGATGATTACTCCTGTTTCGTTCAAATAACTTCATATACTTCTGCTCGCACTGTGATTCCTTTCCTCGTCAAGATCTTCTCCACTGCTAGTGCTCCCCTGAAAGTTCGATAAGACAATCACCTGCCTTTCTCAGCAATGTCTGCTATTGCAAAATTCTCTCCATTTTCATTGTTGAGGTGAAAAGATTCATAAGGACCCTGAAGACAAATTTTGATGACACCTACCCAACAGATCTTCTGAAAACAACAGTTCTTATGCAACTGCTGGGCAATGCCCCATCAAACCACTGTTGTCTCCCCCTTTAGAACATTTTTACAGACAACCCTTTCATATAAAACTACCCACAATCAACAATCCCGTCAATAATGCCCCCCTGTGACTTAAATAGGAGGGGATAAAAGTCTTGTCATTACACTACCTTCAGTGCTATTATGTGGGTGCCTCATCACCTGACTGTAGTACCATAATGTAGTAATTTTAAATACACTATGGTTGATATAGAATATAAATATATTCCAAAATTAGTGCCAATAATTGTATATCAGTATGCATTTTAATAAAACATTCATTCTTCTTGATATTTTACTAATAGTACATCCGTTTGTATTGTATAGGCCAGTGACTTTCATATATTCAGTAATTTCCTATATTCAGTAAACCTTTCACTGTGGGTGTCTTGCAGGCAGTTCATTAGAGAGCAAAATGTCCCAGCATGCATTGATAAAGCCTGGCTGTACAAGTTTTTATACACATTCTCAAGGTATTAGGTACAACCCCGCCTTTTTCCTCATTCACAAATCTCTTTGTGATTTGTACACACATGTGCTTTGTAACACGTTATCATGCAGTAAGCAGTCATTATATGCTAGGTGTCAAAAATAAATTCCCCACACCACACATCATTACACAGCACAACGGCATTTCTGTTCAGTTGACACAAGACTGATCTAGTCAATGGATTTATGCTATTGATGCCAAATTCTGACCCTCCCATCCTGCTACAATTCAGACCAGGTGATGTTTTTCAGGATCTTGGCTCACAGGTGTGTCTCGGGGTTTGATAGAATGTGCGAATTCTGCAACGATTCATTCGAGTTACTGAAGCATTTCTATCTCTAAGAACCAGTGCGGCCATATTCTCATCTGAGCTCTTTTATCAATGCACTGTTTTCAACCACAAAACTGACATATTAATGGGATCTATATAACTCTGGAGGCTGTTGCGGAAAAACCTCAGATCAGAAGTTATTCAGAAATTATATATTATTCACCTCTTGGTAAAAGTGATGCTAAAATGTTGATGAATGCTAAGATTTTGGGCATTGCATACTGTTTTTTTTTTTCTTTTTCATCTTTCGGCTTTTCCCTGTCACCAGGGGTTGCCACAGCAAGTCCCTCGCATTAGGATCTGGCACATGTTTTACGCCGGATGCCCTTCCTGACGCAGGTGAAATTATCTTCAACATTAGCAAAAAGTTATCTAATATTCCTAGCTATGAGATTATTACAAACCAACCACAACCACAAATAGCAAAATTAAAAATGTAGCTAGTTCTGTCTGGAAATGTCAGGATAAACCTTAGTAGTAGTATTTGATAATATTCACTATATTTTTACTTTTCTGCAGGATTATTCTGAAGCTGATGACTCCATAACACAGAAGCTCAATAATAGTTGAATATCAAGACTCTTGTGCAGACAATTCTGAAAAGTTAGACCTTTATTCTTCGAGTCAAACGTTGTAAAAAAAAATTCCCAGAATTCATTGGAGCATGCAGTTGCTGAAGTTGAATGAGTTAAGAGAATGAAGATTGTAATGTAATTAAAATTAGCACTTGTGATACAGGTTTGCCACTAATACGTGCCTACACATTCCATACTGTATATTTATTTTGGCTAACGCTAATCATACCGGTTGTCTACAAATAAACAAATCAGGAGACTTAAATTGTACTAGAATGTACAGTAAGCCTGGGCTTGTGTCTAGTCATGTGCCATGAGATGAAAAAAAAGAATTACTCGAGTTTCACTCCAGCAGCAAAACAATGGCTAGAATCTAGAAGGTGATAGAGGGTGATTTGCATTGCACTTCACACCAGCCTTCATTACATTACATTGCATTTGCATGCAAGTACAAGTGAATCACATTGGCCAAGCAGAGCACCTTGTACCTGGAGCCTTAATTTCCCATAAAAGGAACCCTTTTTTTGGGATTTAATGTACACTCACCAGCCTTTTTATTAGGTACGCCTTTCTGGTAAAAGTTTGGAACCCTTTTTGCCTTCAGAGCCGCCTTAATTCTTGGTCTCCTACTTTCAACAGAGATGGTATTCTCTATTCCTTGGTTGTAACGAGTGGATATTTGAGTTACTGTTGTCTTTCTATCATCCAAAACCAGACTGTCCATTCTCCTCTGACCTTTTATATCAAAAGGCATTTTATCCACACAACTGTTTCTTACTGGATTTTATGTCTTTGTCTGACTATTCTCTGTAAACCCTAGTGATGGTTGTGTGTGAAAACCCCAGTAGATCAGCAGTTTATAAAATACTCAGACAAGCACCATCTGGTACCAACAATCACCTTTCTTCTCCATTAGAATTCTTCAGCAAATAGTTATGACCACCTCTACATGCCTCTGCAGAGGTCAGAGGAGAATAGGCAGACTCGTTTGATATGATAGAAAGGCAACAGTAAATCAAATAACTACTGAAAATTAGGAATACCATCATTGTTGAATGTATGCCATGAATGATTAAGCCTGTTTTTCAGTTTATATTTGTATTTAATGTTTCTTGTTATCTAAAGGTTAAATGAGTCAAACAATGAAGATTTGGAAGAGAGTTGTTGAAGCTAGGCTTAGACAATCAGTGACTGTTTGTGAGCAGCAGTATGGTTATATGCCAAGAAAGAGCACCGACTCCATTTTTCTTCCTATCCACATCATGATAGAACAAGATTCCTCAATAAATAAATGAACAAGTAAAATATTCAGTCTCTTTCAAGCACCACTGTATGAAATAATAATAAATAGAGAGAAAGAGGGAGAGAGAGACTGGGAGCATAAGAGAGAGAGGACATACCATTCCATCTACTGCAATGCTAGTAACAACACACCACTGGAAGGTGCCTAGAATGAGCATTGCCAGGGTTATAATCATGCCAATCTCGCCTGGTTTATCCTCTGTGGAATAACACACAAGCATGTGAGTAAACATCAAGCACAACAGTGCTTACAGTAATCTTTAAATTCACTTCAAAGGCATTTTCCCAAACTGCTAGCAATTACATATTAGTGAAATTGTCTGTGGAAGCTGCCAAATCAAGCATGTAAGCATCTGCTCACTGTTTACAACCTCTGCAACTTCCAGTATTCAACTCTAACTTCTATGACCATATATGTAAAGCTCACTCGTTCATTTAATGTGCACTATAAAGAGTGCTACAACCCTTTTGCAGAAAAATATCTTTTGGGATTTAAAAAATATGAGTGTGCTTACGGTTGGTTCCTACTGCAATCCAGGCAGTGAGTGTGAAGAAGAAGAAATAGATGATATCTGCACGGAAGAGGAACCAGCGCAAGGTGGAAAGGTAGAGGAACCAGATGGCTGAGTGTGTGTTGAGAACTTTATGGAACAGAGTTTCAAAATATGCCTGCCGGTCAAAGGCCCGGATCGTCCACAGTCCTTTTAATGAGATGATAAGATGGGAGAAGATTGGACTACGAGCTAATTGGGGTTGAGGGGGGGTGTTGAGAGAGAGAAAGAAACCAAGAGAGAATGTTAGAAGCCATGTACATGTACAAATCCGATTCCAAAACAGTTGGGACAAAGTACAAATAAAATTAAATTAAAAAAATAAATAAAAAAGGAAACCCAATAATTTACAAATGTCAAAAACTGATATTGTAATCACAGATAAAACATAGACAACATATCAAATGTGAGACATTTTGAAATTTCATGCCAAATATTGGTTCATTTGTAATATAGTGACAGCAACATATCTCAAAAAAAGTTTGGATGGGGCAATAAGAGGCTGGAAAAATTAAAGATACAAACAATTGCAACTAATTAGGTCAATTAGCAATAGGTCAATAATATGACTGGTTATAGAAAGAGCTTCTTGGAGTGGCAGCAGCTCTCAGAAGTAAAGATGGGAAGAGGATCACCAATCCCCCTAATTCTGCGCCGACAAATAGTGGAGCAATATCAGAAAGAGTTCTACAGTCTAAAATTGCGTTTAAAACGTTTAAATATATCATCCTCTACAGTGCATAATATCATCAAAACATTTAAAGAATCTGAAAGAATCTGTTTGGAAGGGTCAAGGCTAGAAAACCATACTGGATGCCTGTGATCTTTGGGCCCTTAGATAGCACTGAATCACTGCATTGGAAACCACAAAATTGGCTCAGGAATATTTATAGAGAACATTATCTGTGAACACAATTCACTGTGCCATCCGCCGTTGCCAGTTAAACTCTGTAGTTCAAAGAAGAAGCAGAAGCCAAAAACAAGATACAGAAGTCTTCTCTGGGCCAAGGCTCATTTAAAACAGACTGTGACAAAGTGGAAAACTGTTCTGTGGTTAAACAAATCAAGATTTTAAGTTATTTATGGATGTTGTGTCATTAGGACTAAAGAGGAGAAGGACGACCCAAGTCAGCCCTCAGTTCAGAATCCTGCATCTCTAATGGTATGGGGTTGCATTAGTGCATGTGGCATGGGCAGCTTACACATCTAGAAGGACACCATCAATGCTGAAATGTATATCCAGGTACTAGAGCAACATATGCTCCCATCCAGACGACTTCTCTTAATGAAAGACCTTGCATTTCCCAACAATGCCAAACCACATACTGCATCAATTACAGCATCATGACTGCATAGAAGAAGAGTCTGGGTACTGAACTTTCACCCATAGAAAACATTTGCTGCATCATAAAATAGAAGATACGACAAAATAGACCTAAGACATTAGACATAAGCAACTAGAATCCTTCATTAGACTAGAATAGGTTAATAATCCTATCCCTCAACATGAGCAACTTTGTCTCCTCAGTCCCTAGACTGTTGTAAAGAGAAGAGGGGATGTCTCTCTGCGGTAAACATGGCCTTGTCCCAACTTTTTTGAGATGTGTTGTTGTCACGAAATTAAAAATCACCTAATTGTTCTCTTTAAATGATACATGATGTCATTCTGAATTCTATTCTGAATAAAATAGGGAATTTGTCCTTGTACTTTGTCCCAACTTTTTTGAAATTAAGTTTCTTTGGCTACGGTAAAGCAATATTTATTTTTGAAATGAAATATTAAAACAATGCTGATTATCAAACAATGCTGCCTCTTGAATATCCTTTCTTCATCCCTTCATTTACATCATACATATATTATATACCTTTTTCGCATCAGACACAAAGGGGTGAAATCAAGAGCAATGATGCTTGATTGGTTGCATTATGAATTATACAGTATCATGTGCTCCTAAAAGTTTACACCTGGTCCCACCAAGGAGGAAGCCAGAAAGAGGAAGGAAGAAATAAAAATCTGTCTTTTTTTCAGTAAAGCCTCTAGTATGAACACGTGTGTGTGTGTCATATAAACTGTGTGTGTAATTCTCAGATTTTAATTATCATCAAATTTGCTGCATTTATCAGACTTTGTAAACATGCTCTAATTCCCTTCCACAAACATAATGAAACAAAATCTCATGCTGAGTTGTTCCAAAACAACTGGCCCAGGTCAGTGGTGAAAATGTGAATTACTATAGCTCCCTGAGTGACCTTTAGAAGGAATGATATCAAACTAGTCATCAGTGTTGGAGGATAACACATTTATGCTTCTTGTACTTAAAACAGGGTATGGAGTGTTCTGGACAGATTAGGTCAGGAGTGGGGTTATAGCGTCACTTGGGATATCTCACACTGTAGATCAACTCAGTGGCATAATTCTGACTTATGCCCTTGCTACTTCCTCTGAGAGATCCCATCTCCTCCTGCCTGACTCATTCATCCTGTCATACTCTTCTGTTTTCTACCATGCTGCTGACCTTCTGGCAGGGCCTTGCCAAAATTTCTGCCCTCACATCCCATCTTGATCCATGTACATTCAGAGTTCTGTCCTAATGTATTAGACAGTGATTTCCCCTATAGCCTTCCTTGATCCATTTGTTGGAATGCTGT
>JAOUQT010000033.1:18835022-18846725 GCA_025769995.1 Xyliphius kryptos
AACAGAGAATAGCAATCTCTGCGATTAACTCCGCTCTGGCCATCCCATGAAAAAATTCACATGCTCGAACTGGAATCATGTGATCAATCATATGAACAGTGGTAAAAAATTTTCCATGTTGACACGGGTACCATGGTACCCGATACATAACCTCTGTATTCACCACATTTGTATAATCTACTGATATTTTTTTCCCCCAATTCTACCCCTTTAATAACAATCCAACTTGAATAACAATAACCATCTAAATCCAACATCAAAACCCGTCACACCTGTTCAGATAGAACGAGAAGACGTTCTTCTCCACCTTCTTCTGGCTCATCATCATGTCAAAGACAGGAGGGACTCCATCCACAGCAATACGAGGGTAGGCCATGCCCAGGATGCCATCAAACTTGGCAGCAATGAAAGCAACTCCTGGCTGCTTGATGGCCTCGCCAAATATCTGGTTCTCTACAGCAATGTCAGCAACCTGCAATGAATTTCAATGCCATGTAAATGTCAAGTTACTTGGAATTAACTTGGTGTATGCATATGCAAGATGGCCACTACACAAATACTGTGGTCAATGAGTATTTTGTGTAAAATGTCAGAAATTTCCCCCAATACATCTAATGGGGTACAATCTCTTTGTAAGAAATGGCAAAGTGCAACACCACCGTTTCCACAATATTAATAAACTAACGTCTGAAATTACACTAATGTTGTTACCATGACACTTAATGGCTGAATGGCTGAAGTACTAATCTTCTGAATATTCTAGATAATTAATTTTAAACAGTCATTTTAAATCTATTTTAAGGATTTTGACCTGATACCCAGATCATGCCAATCATACCCATAGCAACAGGTTTGAGAAACAGAACTTGTGTTTCAGTCATTGTGACTGATTGTGCAGCTTAACTTGGAAACCTGATGTCAGGGCTGCCATTGTGCCATCTACTAGATGCCAATTTAATCATCTAAATTTACTCAAGATAAGCAATCAAACAGAGGTGTGTAAACACTTTTGCTCACATAGCAGCTGGTAAGAATTTACCTCCCCAAAACTGTAAGAGAAGATTCTTTATGTAGATAAATATATAGAGCGATAGATGGACAGGTAGACTTACTGTACAGACATCTTGGCTTAGGTAGCCAGAGAGACTCCCTGAGCCATACTGGATAGCAAAGGCAGTGCCGTTCTTGACATACGTGCTGGATTTGGCCCCATTGTACTTGTGATGAAGCACTGTAAAATGAGCAACACTAAGATTACTAGAATCAAACAAACAATGGCATTAATAATTCACCAACACTGCAAATCACACATCCAATATTGACTTACAGCATGCGATGTCAGTTAGGGAGCAGTGAACCGAAGGCACCCACAAGTTGGAGGATCCCGTGTCAAATACCACAGTGAAGGTCTGGGCTGGAGTACCAAGTCCTATCTCTCCATAATATTGGGCCTTTAATAAAAACACACAACAGAGGGTTATTTATTAATACACTATATTTCCTAAAGTATTCACTCACATGCCTTGACTCACATATGAGCTAATCTATAGGGTTCAATATGACGTTGGTCCTCTCTTCGCAACTTCAGGCTGTCCACAAGGTTTAGGAGTGTGTTCATGGGAATTTGTGACCATTCCTCTAGATGTGCATTTAGGATGTCACACACTGATGTTGAACGAGAAAGCCTGGCTCTCAGTCTCCGCTCTAATTCATCCCAAAGATGTTCCATTGGGTTACGGTAAGGACAACATGCAGGCCAGTCAAGTTAATCCACACCATGTCTTTATGGACCTTGCTTTCTGCACTGGTACACAGTTATGTTGGAAGAGGAAGGAGCCAGCTCCAAACTGTTCCCACAAAGTTGGGAGCAAGGAATTGTCCAAACTGTCTTGGTATGCTGAAGCATTGGCACACCTGTGGCTATGAAAGTGATTGCGACACCTGATTCTGATCATTTGGATGGGTGAGCAAATGCAGTGTATGTTTAGTGTCATCATTTCAAATGGCATGATCCCAAGAAAAGAATGATCATTCATAATTAACATGAATTTAAAAAATAAATATCTACTAATAAATGTTTTAGACCAAGGTCGTGTTGTCCAAGATAATGCCATACAGTTAAATAGACCAGGGACATTACACCTGGTGCCATAACCAGATACTGAAACCAGCTGCAGAAGCTATCAGCAAGGGAATCAGCAGCTGCAGCCAAGTGCGCAACAATGCCAGCTTAAAGGCCATAGACAAACCTAGAGATGTGCACAAGGAGGTGGCAACTGCAATCCTGTTAACAGCTAAGGATTGGCAGTGCTCAGTGGACCTGGAGAAACAGCTGCGTTTCCCACAGAATATTGTCAGCACCACCCCGAAAGAGATATCTTTCTAGTCTCATAGTCCACCAAAAACAATCATTATGGAACTGACAGTGCCATGGAAGCATTGCATTAATAGAATAGGACCAGATATGATCAAATGGTGACGAGCTGTAGTGAGCAGGGCTGGAAAGCTAGGTTTATGCCCAATTGCCCATTAAAGGAGTTTACAGAAGATTTGTCGGGCACTCACTGGACATACAGGAGGAGCGAGGAACAGAGACAGCAAGAACACTGAAGAATCTGTTCAAACAGTGATTATAAGTCTCATGAAAAAGAACCATGTCAAATCAAATGTCACGTCTCATTCTATTCAAAAACATGAAGAGGTCAGCCACGAAAAACAGCATATTCTTAAGATACGCCTGATCACATGATCTCATTTAGTGACACAGGCAGCATTTAATTTCTGAATGGCTTCCTGTATGCCTTATGAAAAACAAGAGAACTGCAAGCATGTGATTTCCACACACACACACACAGCATTCTTACAACATAATTCCCAAACCTGAATTTACTGAATTACTGATAATCCATCTGTTTTAGTTTCATAGCCATTCTGCAGGCAAATCTAATCATCTACATCTCACCACATATTAGGGGTCTGTTTTAAGGGGTTTTTCTACTGTATACACCAGTGGCAGCTGCTAGTCATTTAAAAAGAGAATGTTCAATCAATGTGTGTGTGTTAACTGAAACAAAAGACAAGGCAGGATTATTGTCATTATATTTGGAGAAAAATAACTGTCTTTTATTTAGAGATTGAACTAAATAATAAAATTATTATAAACTCAAACAAGAAAATACTAAGAGTGTGTTTGATTTACACAGTAAACAATGGAAATGGTCAAGTGATTTTACCAAGCAAATTACCATGATGGGATTAAAGCTCCCAGTGATTAAGAGGCTAATGGTGTAGATCTCATACCTAACTCTTAGTCAAAGCAGGGATTCAGCCTTTTTACAGATATTCCAATCATCTAGCAGAAGCTCCGCATTCAGACCCGCTTGGCATTTATCCAATGACCGGCGAGGGATAGAAAAAAAACAGTTGAAGTCTGGCTGAGGTGAATAGATGCTTAGATTCTACGGGCAAATGCATTAATTTCCCATATGGTCTAGCGGTTTGGATTCCTGGTTTTTACCCAGGCGGCCCGGGTTCGACTCCCGGTATGGGAACTAGGCTATGGGGCAGTCATAGGCTTGTGGTTAAGGAACCAGCCTTGCGACCAGAAGGTCCCTGGTTCAATTCCAAGTCCCGAGAAGTCATGGCTGAAGTGCCCTTGAGCAAGGCACCTAACCCCCAGTTGCTCCTAGCTGTGCTGGCTGCTCATTGCTCCGGTCACCCGTGTGTGTGTATTTCACTGCACGGATGGGTTAAATGCAGAGGACCAATTCCGCTGTGTGTAAACATAGTGGCTAAAATCCATCACTATTACTTAATGTTACAGGAATGGATGAAAAATTAAAGTCGAGTCAGTCCATTTGCGATAATAATAATTGATACTTTATTGATCCCCGTAGGGAAATTCTTTCTCTGCATTTAACCTATCCAGGGCTGAACACCTGGAGCAGTGTGCTGCACTCTACTGAGGCGCACGGGTAGCAGGTGTGATTGGGTGCCTTGCTCAACAGCACTTCATACCCAATTCTCATTTACAAACGGTCTGTAAACATCCGGGGACTGAGAAGACAAGTTGCTCAAGTTGAGGGATAGGAATCTTAACACATTCTTGTCTAATGCAGGATTGTAGTTGCTCAACTGTCTTAGGTCTTTTTCATTGTATCTGCCGTTTTATGATGCGCCAAATGTTTTCTATGGGTGAAAGATCTGGCCAGTTCAGTAACCGGACCTTTCTTCTAAGCAGCCTTGATGCTGTAATTGATGCAGTATGTGGTTTGGCCATGTCATGTTTGAAAATGCAAAGTCTTCCCTAAAAGAGTCCTCATCTGGAAGGGAGCATATGTTGCTCTAAAACCTAGATAAACCTTTCAGCATTGAATGTGTCCCTCCACATGCACTAATGCAACCCAATGCCATCAGAAATGCAGGTTTCTTTACTGAGCGCTGATAACAACTTGAGTCATCCTACTCGTCTTTAGTCCGAATGATGCGGCGTCCCAGATTTTCTAAAGAACTTAGAATTTTGATTTGTCTGATCACATAACAGATTTCAACTTTTACACAGTCCATTTTAAATGAGCCTTGATTCAGAGAAGACATCTGTGCGGTTTCTTCTTTGAACTATAGAGTTTTAGCTGGCAAAAGCGGATGGCACGGTGAATTGTGTTCATAGATAATGTTCTCTGGAAATATTCCTGAGCTCATTTTGTGATTTCCAATAAAGAAGAATTCCTGTATGTGATGCAGTGCCAACGATCACGGGCACCCAGTATGGTTTTCCTGCCTTGACACTTATGCACAAAGATTCTTCTAGATTGGTAATCCTCTTCCCATTGTCTGAGAATGTTTGGGAGAAGCATGCTTCTCCCAACCAGGTTCATTGTGCCAGTTTTTATGCCCGTTTTCATGCCCAAAATTACTTATTAACTTAACACTATGCCGATTTTCACACTTCCGTAATCTCTGAGCTACAAACACGAAATTCGACACAATCGGACCCGGTTACAGCCTCACCCGTCATGCTGAATTACAGTAGCACCTGTTCAAAACTATTTAAAACTCGGTTCCAAAACATTCTTATACTTTTACTTTTACAACGCCAACTTTAAATCGTAATGACGGGTCTCTCCTGTTAGCTATATAAATATCTAATCTATTGACTCAATCCTCATTGAGAATTTGCTATGAAAAATGTTTATTAATTGAATACTGACAGGAGCCCGCTATATAAAATGCTCACTGATTTAGGAACACATTCATAAGCAAGGATGCACAAGTGCAACACACATCACAATTTCTGCAGGAACTGCACTTTCTAGGTAAAGTTGATATCCGAACCAGTGACGGAGACATATTTTTATATGATTGTTATACTGCAACTTTTATATTAAATGCAGAGACATAGTTATGGTTAATCTAAGCTGTTTATTTTATTTTTACTAGGGCTGGCAAAGGGCAAACCTCATACGAAAGAATACAAGAGTTATGTGCATTTTCACTGCAGCAGGGGACAGACAACTACCTTGAAAAAAGAGAAGTGGGTGTTACTCTGGTTTAATCATTGACCTCTGTTAAGCATTGTTAGACAGCAGCTCGCTGATTAATTTGCTTGTGTATTTCTTATTCAAATGGGGGTAGGAAAACAGCTGACAAAAGGACAAAGCAATTAACTGTCTCTTCCCACCATTTAAACTGAGCTTCAGTGAGGACCTGTGTTGCAATTCATAAGGGCAGACATTCTGAGACTTAGCCTCAAACATTCACAATGTCACTCAAGCTAAAGACAGATTAGATAAATGTCTGATAATGTCAAAACTTTTCAATTTCATGGATTTACAATTTGTTTTAATATTCCCGGACACGTGTAGAAAACACAAGGCATGCAAGCACCGTGATAATATTATTCACAAAACCATCAGATACAGGGTTTGGATAAGGCATAACGTTTTTTTTTTCATTTTCAGATAGAGAGTAAGTCACAGAAAATGATACCTCATCCCAGGAAGCCGTGATGTTTTCAAGTTCCATGTCGGTAATGCTGAGGTCATACTCCATCAGTTTGTATTCTTCTTTGCTAAGAAAATCCTAAACACCACAAAGAACAAAACAAATTAAAAAAAGAATAGGTGTTGAGTCACGTTTTTGGTCTGAAATACAAACAATACGGTCTGAAATACAAACAGTCACCTTGGGCCATGTTTCCGGACAGTACAAAAAGTTAAAAGGGCTGATACAAAGAACACAGCACAACAGATTGTAACTTTTGGTTAAATCATTGTGGTATTAGTAATAGACGTACATCTAGTCATTTTTTAAATTATTGTTTAACTTGCATTCTAAAACATCTTTCATCAGTTCCAATGTGTCTTGGAATCACAGCAGTAATCTTATCAATTTTTAGTGATAAACAGCCTTTACACTACAACGACAGACTTGTATATGAAAAACAACTGCTTTGTTCTTTGTTAGATTGATTCCACATTTAGCCCCGATCTCATACCAAGCATAATATTACGTAAAAATCCTTTACCTCGATTTTCCAAATAAGCCTGATGGTGTCGTACCACATCTGGATGGATGCAGGCAACTGGCGAGTGACGGTCATGCGCAGTACCATGCAGTATGATAGTGTAGTGAAGATGCGTCGCACTGTGATGCCCGTGGTGAGGGCTTGGGGCACCACTGCTGCAGTAATGACCCATATAGCAGAAAAGAAATAAGCAGAGCTGTAGAAGTAGCGCAGAGAGCCAATCTTCCTGGTCAGCTTGACCTCGTCCCTGAAAAGCAGCCAGAATTGAAGGAAAATATTCCTTAATTATTCATTGAATGGTAATCTCAAATATTAATGAAAACAGAGCATCAAAAGACAGCTAGTATCCTGTTAACAGGCAATAAGTCGCATTGCATCATATTTGCATCATACAAATAAAAATACAAGTATAATAAATCAAGGCTGAAACGAAGCATCTAAACAGAAGCAAGTGTTTCAGAGGTAAATTCTGTTCTAGACACATTTTTACTTACTGTCTGATATTCTTGATGATGGTCTCCATTATCTCCTCCCAGCCATAGGCTTTCACTGAGTGCAGATTCTCCATGATCTCAGAGGTCAGGGCAAGACGCTTGTTAGTAAGCAGTACCCTTTGTGCTCTTATTTAAAGTGGCAAGAAGAGAGAATATTTTCAGGATAGAAAGAGTAAGTGTATTTGGTTATGTGGCTAAATAGACAAACTGGACATGAAGGCTAGCTCACGTAGTAAATATACTTCATTCATTCATTTTCTTACATACAGGGTTGCGGGCCAGCTGGTGCCCACCCAGCATGGAACAACCCTAGACAGGGCGCCAATCCATCATATGCACACACACAAAATTCACATGCTAAAGGCCACTTTAGAGACACCAGTGATCATATTATGCATGTCTTTGAAATGCAGGATGCAGCTGGATCACCAGGAGAAAACCCACGCAAACAGGGGGAGAACATGCAAACTCCACACAGAAATTTTTCACCCCAATGAGTCACCCCACATGGGAATCGAATCTAGGTCCTTCTTGCTGGCAACAGCACTACGACTGTGCCACCGTGACGCCCCCGGGAAATATAGTTGTGATTGTAAATACACAAAAAATGCTATTTCTCTCTTTCTGCTGAGATACACTACCACTGAGAGTGCTCAGTCTGACCTCATCCCCAAAACCTGCCTGATCGTCCCTGATGGTAAATTCTACACACACCTTTAGAGACAGGTTGCTAATCTGTTATAACACTAATGAGGATGGTTTCCTTTCTGAGTCAGGTTCCAATCCTAATACAACAAAGCTGAGAATATTCCAGCACCAGCTCTGACCAAATATGTTTACATTTCTCAAAAGCACAAAATAAACCTTGGTCCTGATTAGTGCCCAAGATCTACCTGTTCTAACTCATCTAAAACCCAACCAACATCACACTCGAGTGGAATGTGGGTTCTGGTGGGAGTGATTACATGGGATCATAGGGAAAAAATGTACAAATTCAGATCATGAATCTATGCAGTACTTCAAATATCAATCTGTAAACTCTTACTTGTAAGGTCCCATCTTGTGAGAAAGGCAGGCTTGGATTACTCCCAGTAAGGAGATTGCAGCAAGGGCACAGAAGCTGTTGAATTCTATAAGTTCCCAAATTAGTCCCACACACAGTATACACTGCAGTGGAGAAATCCACACAAAGTGGGCCATGCCCAGGCTCTGTAATGCAAATAGAGATTCTAGTTAATTTTCAGCATTGTGTGAGGTATGTTATGTAATTTCACACATATAAGTGCCAATATACATAGTTTCTCCAGCAAAAGCAAGAAAACGTTAAGATAAAATTATGGGATGTGTTGAAATAAAAAAATGTCTGCCTGAAACGCAGTTCATGTTCAAGATGGAAATAAATAGGTTTAAAGCATTATGCAATAGAATTCCTAGCTCATTTAATTCAGTTAATAGTCCGCAAATCTCAATAACAGTTTAAATAATCACATTTTATATATAAATCATGTGCTAGATAATATTACAGAGCCACATTAATCTAGAAAAAAAGATATGTTGCTTCACTACGATTCACTACACTGTTAGAAGAATGACATGGTATTTATCCTCAATTTTAAAAAAGGGCAGAATTTGTGCATGATCTCTGAGACAAAAGTTTTCGAACCCACCACATTTAATACAGGTGATAATTGCCTTTGAGAACTTGCGAAGCATATCAAAATTCATCACCCTGGCTCAACCTTCTTAGGGAGTTCTAAAGTTCAACCTGCTTTACACAGCGAAGCTCAGCCATCATAGCAAAATCTGATATTGACTTTAGACTCAAACAGAAGTTTTCTGGGTATCAAAATGGGTGCGACGTAATAAAATGGAAATAAATACCAGTTTTCAACCGCATATATAAACAGGAACAATTCGCAAATGCTACTTACCTGATCAAACTTGACCAGGTTGGCTGACATTAGGCTGACCAGCTGCCCAGTACTGATCTTATCCAACACTTTGCTGGACAACTTTAGTGTCTTAAAACCAAGAATAAAGAAAAAGCTTTTAGTGTTTCACCTAACAGCATACATTCTTAACAATGGTCCAGTAAATCATAAATACAAGTCCATACTGCAACACCTTTTTATAAATTAAGCTGAAAAGGGCTATGCGGATCTGCATTCCCAGGTGGTGCAGCCCAAACATGGCTGGCTGCAGCAGGAGAAAGCGAGTAATAAATAGTAGGCCTAGTCCTAGGGCCAGGAAGTAGCCCTGTTCTCGCTCTGGCTCATGGAAGGTGTCGAATGATGCGATGATTCGACCTAGGAGCTGTGGCTGCACCGTTTTTGTGGCTTCCTGCTCAATAAATATATAGACAGGATAGTAATGTCAATCTGTGTCCATATAGAAATCTAATTCACATAATGCATAACAAAGCATGTGTTGTCATCACTAGTCCCAAAAAAGTCAACAATAAACAATTAGATATGGACAAAGTGTCTATACACATACATAGAATGTAAATATATAATGACATATACAGTATTCCGAGCAAACTGGAGAATTTTTGTGTGGAGTTTCATTGTTCTCCCATCTTTGTGTGGGCACTCGCAAATTGCTCCGCTAAATTTTCCTAAAAGAGACCAGGTGAGGTGTAAAACATGTGCCAGATTGTATTACGAGTGACTTGCTGTGGTTACTCCTGGTGGCAGGGAAATGCTGAAAGATGAATTCTAATGACATATATTCTGATGAAAACAGAAGGATTGCCCAAGTTAATGATAGATACATGAGCAGATTCATACATAACCTGTTAGCTGCACCAACAATATCCACAATTGTTTGTTCCCCAACTGAACATAACTCATAAGCACATGTAGTTTAGTTTAAGATAAAGGCAGAACATATAACATTAAGTAAAACATCTGCACAAAATTAGATGTTTAAACACTTACCCCAAAATAGAGGAGAATTCCAAATAATATGAAGGGACGAATGAAGCATCGAGAAAGTGCCCGTAGGAGACTGGGTTTTTTCTTCCCAGATATAACTTCTCTGTCCCATTCTCTGTGTGCAGATATACAGGAAAGCCAGAAGAAACAATTAAACAGCTCTGCACATCCTTCCACTGTAAATATGGTGGTGTCCACATTGTTCAGGACACTCATATATAACCACTGTGATACTGCTCACTTATTAAACAAGGCAAAGAGTCTTTCACACAGTAGACTGCTCCAAGGTCTTCATTGTAGAAAAAGTTCAAATTCCACGCTCACGTGTGTTTGAGGACTTTAAAATAATGCACACTATCCATCACCCACTAGGGGCCTGGCACTTTAAAAGGTCATGTTTGGTACCCATTAAATTGGCACCTAAACTCAAGGAAACATACTGTTGGCTATGTGAAACATGGAATGCAAGAGGGCTTTACTGGAAGAAGCAAGGTGGCATTTACCCTGTTACCCTGAAACACGATGTTGATACTCTGACTCAAAGCCATGACATTTAAGCCTTTAACCTTCTGGGGTAGGCAACAGGAACTGAAACAATGTGTCTTGTTAGCAGCTCTTTGTGGTGTTAATATGGTAAGGATACAATTTTGAGTCACACCTTCAGTCATTCATCTCATCAAAGAATGAAATGACACTAAGGATAGTGACAGCACTAAAACATTTTAGAAAGAGACTCAATAAAACTTCGTATTGTAAAATCAGAACTAGACTGGATATATGTTAAAAATGCTAAACATGCATGCAATGCACTTTCAGATATTTCTTCCCATAACTTGAGCCTACTACACAAACACGGTGTGTTAGGAATACAAACTTTTCCAGACGTTCTGCAAGCACGTCTGCCGCATCCTGCGATGGAGCCTGATAAACATCAGATGTTTTCAGCTTTTCTCTAAAACCCTTTCGCATAATAGGGCTTGTCCACCTGCAAATAGCCAGAAGAGTGACTTATTACTAACAAGACTCATTTACAAACTATGAGCAGTGTGCATTTCTATATTACTATATGCTGATGTTAGCATAAACCTTTTAGCTGTTACATTTTTGGGGCACAGGAAGATGAAAATGTGAATTGATATGATGGGATAGTTAATATTACATATGATGAGAACTGTGGGAATGAATGTAAAGGGTTTTGAAAAAAAAAGATGGAGAATTTTTTTAATTATAATAAACACTTACCAATTAATACTGAGCTGGAGCTAGACTTTTTAAAAAGTATTAATAATTTAGATAAATTTAATAAAAACAAATATGAAGTAGATACTAAAGAAAAACTTTAAAAAGGTGAAACACTTGCACCATTTTTAGGTACATGATACGCACTACTGTTTCAAAAAATGATTGCTTGAATGTAGGCTATATACATTCACCGGCCACTTTATTATGTACAGCTTGCTTTTAAAAATTTGTACCCACTTTAGCCTTGAGAACTGCCTTAATTCTACATGTCATACCTTCAACAGAGTTTCAACAAGTGCACTGCAAAAACAGCCCTACGTAAAACAAGCCAAATATTCTTTAATTCAATCAAATCGTCTTATATTAAGCAGAAATAAAAATTAAGCACAAAGAGGTAAAAAAAATTTGCTTTTAAACGGAAATTTTAAACATAAAAAGTTGGTTTTTAAGCAAAATATATCTTTTTTACTTTTTTGCAGTGTGGTTATTTGAGTTATTTTTGCTT
>JAOUQT010000033.1:18924431-18937948 GCA_025769995.1 Xyliphius kryptos
AAAATAAACAGGAGCTTAACTAAAAAGTCAACAGATGTCGTACAGTCTGGAATTGTAAAACTAGTCTATTTGTATGATATTCATTCTCTACCGCTTAATCCTTTACGAGGGTTGCAGGGGGGGTTCCCCATGCCCATCCAGGGAGAACGTCTCTGGCGCTAGGCAGATACACCCCGGACAGGGCGCCAATCCATTGCTGGGCACACTCACTCACACACAATAGGGGCAAATTAGAGCAGCCAATTTACCTTGAATCCATTTTTTTGGACTGTGGGAGGAAACCGTAGAACCCAGAAGAAATCCACGCAGATACAGGGAGAACATGGAAACTTCACCCAGATTAGGATTCGAACTGGGAATCCCCAGTGCAGAGAGGCGAACGTGCTAATCAATAAATCACCATGCCGCCCCATCTATATGATAAGTGGGGGAAATAGACAGTGGAGCAAGAAGGCGGTGTTCACAAACCTTTGACTTTTACTCCATGTATATTGACTGATGCTGTATTTATAGTAAGGAACAAAGTCTTTTGTAGGTTCATGGATGTGGAGAAAAAGCAAAGGCTCAGGCTCGTATGAGGATAAGCAAAGAGGGAGTACTCTATGCTGGAAGTGGACAAAAGGACAAGTCCATGGACCCGAATAAAAAGGCCTATCTTCATCGTAAACTTGACTCCAAGCTTAAAGACATGGCATCTCAAAGAAAAAGTAAATCAAAGGACAAAGAGTAAGAAATATGTTCATGTGGGAAGATTTATTTATTCTGATTAAGTATAATTCATTTTCACTGACTTTGTTTGTGGACTTGGGTGTACAAACACTATGCACATCTGAAATACGATGAGAAAATATATGAGTCATTAACTTACAATAAATACCTTGGACTATATGGACAGTAATATTTGCGTTTTATACCTAGAGAAGCTTTTATGTCATCACAGTATAAGGAGTTCTAGCCATAAGCCATCATTGCAGCCATACGAGCTTCTACAATTCTGGGAAGGCTTTCTTTATAATTTTGTGGGAATTTACGCTAGCTGAAAAATTTACAGAAAAGCAGTTGTAAGGTCTGGTACTGATGTTGGACAAGAGGACGTGTCTAGCACTTTCCAGCAAATTTTAATTGCTCTGTTTGGGCCAATCAAGTTCCTCCTCACGAAAATTATGCAAACATGGCTATGAACCATCAACCAACCCAATAGTACCCGCTCTGTGGTAATTCAGTGCACGTTACTAGAACACTGTGGAACACTTCACAGGTTTGGGAAATCAAGGACGCACGGGACAGACAAATGTCTTTGTTAACAAGTTATTCGAAAAATAGCTTGTTCAAATCGGGCAAGACCTCAGCAAGGACGGTTGTGTGGTGCGTACACGGAAGAAGCTGAAGGAGAGGATTCAGATCTGCTACATACAGATGTCAGATCTGCTTTGGAAGATGAAATGTTAGTCCTGCAAACTGACATTTAAATAAAGTCAAGGGCCTCTACTAAGCAGTTTTGGAACTTGCTGGCTGAAGAAAAGTATTCAAACATTAGAAAATGTGCCACATATTTAACAGTAATTTTTGGATGGATCAACCTACTTATGTCAATCAGCTTTTTCCCCACATGAAAATAATAAGTCCAGATATTGGTCCATCCTCACTGATGATCATTTGGAAGTCTTTTTGAGAATTGGCATCAGCAGCGACTTTTCAGACTCCTCACATCTGGCTCACACCATTCAGTGTAACTCATCCAAATAATAGTGGTTTATTGCTATAATATCAACATGGTGTGTGTTCATAAAGGGTTAAACATTGAAGTTTTTAAAAAAAAAAAGATGAATCCTGGTAGATCACGATGACCTGGCCACTGGAAAAAAAAAAATCTCAGGCAAAGTGTGGGAACAGCTGATTAACAAAATCTATTGGACTCGGAGCTGAAAAAATTGACAATGTAAAAACAAGAACATGTATATAATAATGGGGCCAGAGTATATACTGTACGTCTGTTCAGTTGAATTCCAGCACAAGCACATTTCTTTGTATCTCAAAAGGAATCAGCTGGAAATGAAATGTTGCAATGATCTTTTATTGCAGTTACTATAAAAAAAAGAAAAGTCCATTGGATATGTACATATGACCATTTTCCAAAATCCCATGTAGACACATACAGAGTTGCATTTTAACATTTCAGAGCTTCGATTCCAGACCAGATTGCAAAGCTCAAGCATACCTTTCATTTAACGAGTGGAAAGAGGTAGTTCATCGAGTTGCCAGATTGCTACATTTGGCAAAATGTGATTCGACAGTAAAACTGACAGTCAGTAAAAAGAACAAATAAGGCGTTATTAATAAACACATCATTAAGAAATCAGACAAACAGAAGCAGCATTGTCTCACATTGCTCCCACATGATTAAAAGTAAGATATGACATGCTAATCAATAAAATATATATATTTATATCATACTACTTTTTTATGAAGTACTTTTTCAGTTTCTTTTCCTAATTCCAAAAAGGCTACATATTTTTTGAGCATGCATAATTTGTTGAAGTTGTCAATTTATTGATCTTAGTGGAATAGTTGTCCGGGAAACGAGGCCAAAACAAACATGCACTAATGAGCCCAAGCTGAATTTGAGTTTAGCATGTAGATTCAGCGCAAGAAGTCACAGGTGCTATAGTTAAAGTAACTTGTAATCATAGAATGAGGGAGCATGAGGATCCATTAAAACAGACACTATGCACAATTTATTTAAATATCCTATTTGCTAGGGCTGTCATGGTCTTGTGGAAGTTTTTCACTTAATTACCAACAAAATAAAATAAAATAGCTGCTTTAACCTAATGTCTACAGTACAAAGTATAAACACAACTCTTCAAATGGGTATGAAGTTGTGTTTGTATGTATATGTTCTATAAATGTATGATTACAATGTTATTTGTTATTAAAAAATGATCATAACCATCACTTTAACATTTCAGAAAGTTTGCAGTGGATGCAAGCTGACATGCCCCTAAGATTCTCCTTCTGTCTGAAATGAGTCCTGATCCACCTCACGAAACCAGTAAAGACTGATGTTCAAGTCTTTATAACCCATCTAGACATTTAGCCTTATACTATCTTAAATTGCTGCCGTTAGATTCCTTCATGTGGCACAGACTCAACTTCCTCAGTCTCACAGCATGAAGCTGGTGGAGACATTGTGCACGCCACTATTGCTGATCCTCCCCGTGTCCAGTCAATGATACTGCGGATGATGTAAATGCTGCAGCTGAACACTTGCTCTCTGGCTCCTGGCAGACAAGTACAGTCTCTGCCTTTTGTGGTGCCACTTTGATAAGTTGATTTCCAGGTAGAGTTTGCAACAGCGTCATACAAAACCTGGCTTCATGGATGAACGGCGACATTTTGGGCATCCTTGTGTCCCATTAGTCTGCAGACACCTGTTACGAAGAAATCAGTAATTTAACATTTAAATGAAAAGTCTTTTAACACAAACAGTATTTACCACACAATTTTGTTTTGGTCTGATGTACATTTTAAGTGATTAAGTGATTTATTCCTCACAGAGGAATTTGTCTTCCACGTTGAACCCATCCGTGTAGTAAAGTGACCACACATGCAAGGAGTGGTAGGCAGCCTTGTATACAGAGCCCAGGGAGCAATTGTGGTCAGGGCAACTGGGGACCTTCAGGTCGCAAGGCTGGTTCTTTTACAACAAGCCTATGACTACAGGGTTTGGACAATAAAACTGGAACACATGGTTTTAGACCACAATAATTTATTAGTATGGTGTAGGGCCTCCTTTTGCGGCCAATATAGCATCAATCGTCTTGGGAATGACATGTACAAGTCCTGCAAAATGGTCAGGGGGATTTTAAGCCATTCTTAATCAGAATGCCAAATTCCGCTTACAGGTACTCGGGAAGTGGGAGAATTAGTGATGAGTCAGTCAGTGAATGAGGGCTTTGGCTTTCATTTGAATAGGTATACAGAAAACAAAAAAAGGAAAATAATGTGCTTCACAACATCTTATAAAACTGGCACCTACTTGAGATGGAAAATGTGGGAGCAGGGTAAAGCCTGAAGTGGCTGGTTCTTCTCACCAATGGATTCTCCACACATGCCACAATACAGCTCCAACTCCTCTACACATTGTAGGAATTTCACCACCTGCTCTCTAAGTTGATCCTGTTGCTCCTTACTGCGGTAGATACTCTCTGTTAGACAGTGTACCTTCAGGGAACACAGCTGTAAAAACGACATCTTTAGCCAGAGTAAAATGCCATGGGATGGAATATGTACAATTCATTAAGAAATCTTGCTCACTACACACTTTGTTTCCTGTTGCCTCTGCAAGTTCATATGCTCTCTGAAAGGAATCGAGTGCCTAAGAAATGTATGAAAAACATATTTCATTATACATATTACGGCAATTTTTTTTTTTCATTTATAAATTGCTTAGTGAAAAATTTTAACCTTGTCGTCCTCTTTCTGCAGTAGCCAGCATTTCCCCACCCCTAAATGAATGGAGGCTTGTCCCAGGCGGTTGCCAATTTCAGTCAATATACACATCGAAGACTCATAGCGAGGGAATGCTTTCTGAAACAGTATCAGAATAATCTGATATCTATTTACACGTGCAAATATACATTCCTTATTAACATCTTAAGACCAGTTTAAAAAAATGCAAGAATTTGCATTTTGGATCTTAAGAAAGTTCTAATTGGAGCTTCACAATGCTAAATGAAGAAATCGACGCAAGAGACTAAAACATTTGAGCAGCCGATTTTTTAAATACGGAATACTGCGTTTACACTCAAACAAAAAAAGTTTAAGACCACAGCCTTTAAAAGACAAATTTTTCAACAGGACAATGATGCAGTTCACAATGCCAGCCTGACAAATGACTTCTTCCAGGAGAATAACATCACTCTTTTGGACCATCCTGTGTGTTTCCCTGATCTAAATCCGATTGAGAACATTAGGGGATGGGCAAAGAAAGTTTTCAAGAATGGACATCAGTTTCAGACAGTGGATGCCCTTCGTGAAGCCATCTTTAACACTTGGAACAACATTCTCAATAGCCTTCTAAAAACACATCAAGCATGCCTAAACGAGTGTTTGGAGTGATCAACAAGATGGTGGAGCTACTCATTGTAGTCTTTTTTTTTTTTACACTTTTTTGAGGGTGTTTTCGGGGTTTTTTAAGCTATGGTCTTAAACTTCTTGAATATCCAATAGTTCAAAATGTAAATTCTTGCAATTTTGTAACAGGTATTAAAATTTTTATCAGGAATTTATTAGTGCATTTTGCTTAATGTCATTAAAACATTAAAATCAAGTCAATTCATTCAAATAATTTAAAAATATGCCATATTTAAGTCAAGAAATCCTTGTAACATTTAGAATTGACATTTTGTTAAAGTTTAGCACTGTCACTGCCAGAAAACTGACTTACATCAACATCATTTCGGCAGCGATGAATATCAGCGAAGTTTAAAAGACACAAGGCCTGCAAAGGTCGATCTCCATGCTGTAGTGCAATCTTCATTGATTCCTGTTGAATGGAGAAGGTTGGTTAGTTTTGACTTATGGGCCACACATTGAAGAAAATTCCCAGTGACTATGGATAACCTTCATATATGTTTAAAAAACACTTTAAAGGTCACTGCATAGTTTAAGCCCATCCACAGGGTGGATGTTTCTGTTAGATTTATATTAAGATTCTGACTTAATTCTAAAACTGCCTATCTTCACCTGTCCAGCAGAGGGCTTCATGTCTTCCACAAAAATTTGAATGGTCTTGGTAGCATCTGTTTTGGCCGAGAAGTGCAAAACAAATTAACAAATGCCAATACAACATTTACAAATGACGATACAACATTTAAAAATATATATGTGACAACATTTACGACCGGTCAGACGGAAAAGGTAGGTACCTCACACAGGAAGTGTTGATTGTTTACAACTGTCAATCAAACTCTTTCGCGGTAATAGCGTATGTCATAACGGGGTGACGGTAACGCTATAAAATATTTTGTCTTTCCACACGAAAAACAGAAGCGAGCTTACTGTCTAAAGTGGCATCCACAAAATGAACAAAATGTAAGTGTTGTATCGGCATTTGTAAATGTTTCACAGCGTTTGTAAATGTTGTATCGTCTTTTGTAAATGTTGTCACGGCATCTGTTCATTTGTTTTGCACTTGACGGCCACCGTAGGTTTTGCCTTTAATCTAGATTAGTTTTCCAGTACTTGCTGAATAGAAACACTCCTATAACACCAGTTTTTTTTACCTCAATAATTTGTTAGTATGGTAGTGGGCCTCATTTTGCGGTCAGTACAGTGTCAATTCGTTTTGGGAATGACATAATTCCTGGATAATGACGGATAGTAGCCAGGTCACTACGTGATACTGGTGGAGGAAAACGTTTCCTGACTTGCTTCTCCAAAACCTTCCAAAGTGGCTGAATAATATTTAGATCTAGTGAGTGTGCAGGCCATGGCAGATGTTCAACTTCACTTTCATGTTCATCAAACCAATCTTTTGAACTTTGGTATGTCACCCATAATGTTGTGTGCATTGCAATATTTTGAGCAAAACTGTGCTCTTATCCTGCTAATTGAACCTTCACACTCTGCACATACTGGTGCAATGTGCAATTGATGAAGATCAATGAAACCTCCCACAGTAAAATGACAGGTGTTTTAGTTTCATTGTCCAACCCCTGTATATATATTGGGAAAGTAGAGGCATATCTTATCTGCTCAGGATTAGAAGAAATATTTATGCTACTAAGGTATTTTAATTCTTGAGGAGAACACGTAGCCCTTGATTTGTCAGTCGCGGATGGCCAGGAAGTTTAACATTACCAGAATGTACTGCCAAAAAAAGTAGGGGCTTAAGGATAAGAAGGTGAATGTCCTTGACTGGTAATTCAGAACCCTGACTGAAATAGATAGAAAATCTGTGGAAATGGAAATTTTTTTAAATTAATGATGAGTTTTTATAGACACTGTTAATCCAGCTGGTTTTCAAGCTGCTTCCATCCCTGTGCTATTAGCACGAATGCTGTAATTTGATCTGTACTGTAACAGCACTGTAAATTAGGGTTTTTCTTCTATGCCATCTACCTCAGCTGTACTGCAGTGTGATATTTGTAGTCTAGAGCATTGCTCCTTTGTTTTGCTTCTCCACTCATTAGAGAGAGGGTAAAGGCTAATCTCTTCATGATCACTCCACTGATGCAGCACTACACCATGGTACAGGGCCCTCGGCATATTTTTATCAGCCGTACTGAAACATGAGGGTCTGGAATAAGATTCACAAACAGCTGCACCTGTCAGTTGTGGGATTCTACCCAACTTTACAGACATACAGAAACACAGAGTCTGACACCATCGCTGAAACTCTGACAAGGTGATGGAAATTTTGTTAGCATTAGCCTCAGAGAGTATAGTGACAAAGCTCATCAATCAGTCCACTAGTGAAGTAAAGTTTGGTATATTTACAGTGCTTTTTAACAGTGGGACATACACACACACTCTGTAGTCATTTATAATGGGATGTAATTGATCGGTTGAATATGAGATCAGTTGAATATAGCATAAAGCTATAAATAAAGCATCTGACCAGTTAAAAAATGTTTATAATCTATTATTGTTTCTCAATGGGTGGCTTAGTGGTTAGCATGTTCGCCACTCAGCACTGGGGAACCAGATTTGAATCACAATCTGGGTGGTGGTTCCATGTTCTCCCTGTATCTGCGTGGTTTTCCTTTGGTTACTTCTGTTTCCTAACCTTGAATCCAAAAACATGGATTTAAAGGTAAATTCGCTGCTTTAAATTGCCCCTATATAATGTGTGTAAGTGAGTGAGTGTGTGCCCAGAAAAAGATTGGCACCCTGTTCTAGGTATATCTGCCCAGTGCCCGAAATGTTCTCTTCTGGATGGGCATGGGGAATCCCCTCGTGATCCTAGCAGAGGATTAAGCGGAATATAATGGCTAGCTGGCTGGATTGATGTTTCTAATTTGTGAATATCATTGACTGTGAAAAATATTTCTAGATTAATTGAATCTATTTAACACCCATAATGTCTTTGTTAGGAACAACTGTTTGGCAGTTGGCTGAATGAACAGTGCATTACATCACACAATTGGAGGCAAGGTTGACATCAAACATGGGTAAGTTCTTTTTTGTTTTTTGTGTAAAGTTTAATGTTTTCTTAAAGTAGTAACGGGTTTCCTCTGGGTGCTGTATTTCCCCCACAAAACTGCTGAAAGGTAAATTGTTGTCACTTTATATATGTGTAAATGTGATTGTGTGTGTCTGCCATGCAATACTCTGACAACTTGCCCATGGTATAACTGACCCTGATCATGTTAAGACTATTAGAAACTGATTTAATGAATGACAAGTTCAGTACTACTAAAAACCTATTCTGTTATACTATACTGCTCTGTCACATAAATACATAAGCATCATGTTAGTACTGAGCTCGTGCTGTAATCTGGTCCTAGCACATACCTCGCAGCATTCCATGGCATCTGGCAGCCGTTCCAGCTTCCTGTAGGCTACTGACATGTGGTACTGGCTCATGGCGCGGTACTTCAGGCTCCAGCTTTTCCCATAGTCATTGACAAGCTCAGCTGCTTTGCATGGAAAGAATAAAGCCTTCTCGTAATCCTACAAGATTGTTCAGAAAGAAATGTAAACAGCACGTTCAATAATTATTAATGTATTTACCCAGCTGAGCATGTTAATGTCATAAAAATAGAATGGAATAGTGCATTTATTGTACTCAGGTTTGCAAGGACTTTGATGTATGAGTACATTCTCCACATGTCTTTTCATCACGACTCATTACAACGGACCATTTTGAGGATTGGGGGGGGGATTACATTCTTTAAATCTCTAGTGTCAAGGTGAGTACAAAGGCCTATATCTGGACTGGCCTGTCCTATGTGAGTGGCCTTCTGTTACATTCCATGTTCTATATCGGCAGTTTTCTTTGGGTCATGTAAACTGTGATGCCCATTTTAACAATGTATTACTGCAGTGACGTCACTCAAGTGGAAGGTGGTTAATGACCAAACATTTTGCACCTGTGGCACTTTCAAGAGTTCCGTGCATTGCATAGCAACATTGCTGCAAATTTAGCATTGCGAGTTAAAAAAGCTTAAGTCATCATACTGTACAGTATCAACTACAAATGTTTTTCACATTTAATAAAGAATGGCTTTATTGCTTGTACATTTAATATATAGAATCTGAGAATTAAATATAGCACTTTGAAATACCATACCTTCAGCTGAATGTAGAAGTTGCCTAAGCTGCAGCAAACCCTGCACTCGAGCATCTTGTCATCATTGTTGTGCGCATAGCGCAGAGCTTTCTCATAACTCTCCAACGCTTTTTGGAAAACACTGAGGCCCAGGAACGCATTGCCCATACTGAGACACACTTGGCCATTGAGCTGCAAGCTCACAGTGGTGCCTTGCATATTTAAACAGGTCTTGCAGTAGGAAATGGTCTTTTGGAAATCGCAAAGCTTCTCGTTGCTTCGAGCCAGATTCAGGTAGCCTTCGGTAAGGTAGTCTGGATCCTCCATCTCTCGTGCTGTGTCGATCTGAGCTAGAGCAAACTAATGGAAATTGATGGAAAAAGTGGAGAAATGTGATCTAAATGTAATTAAGCTGTACACAAATCAAAGTGTGACACTTAAAATGTGAAAGTTGAAAATTGTTTTTGAGTGAGTGATGACTTTGGATTTTATATATTAAAAAAAATGAACGTGTTATTATAGAGTAAGGTTTGGGGCAATTAAAAGTCTAAACTGAATATGTGGAATGGATATAGTGTGAGTTGTGACTACGGTGTCCATGCTGTCGCTTTCTTATGTGAATTTATAAATAGGTTTTCCAAAGACATAATAAGGAATGACGGAGCCAAGTTGCAGTTTGCAGGTACTCACAAAGACCCTAATACTTCCGAGGTGTTGCGTTCAATCATAGGAAAGTGAGATCCTATTAGTTTTTTTCAAGGACATGGTATGTAATCACGGCACCAAGTTTCAGCCTTGTAGGTACTCGGGGAGACCCCGATGTCGAAAAGAATGTAGGAAGGTGTGAAGCAGGTAATTTCTCCAAGGACATTATAGGGAATTTGTGGGTATTCGGGAAGACCCTGACCCTACACTGGAGAGATTTTGTTTGATGGTGATATCAAACAATACATCTAATGTTGGAAGGTCATCAGTACTTAGTTTTTCCATTGACATGCTACGGAATTATGATGCCAAATTTCAGCCTTGTAGGTAGAAAATTTGTGATTTGAGGGTTTTGGCATTTATAGGTATAGATGAACGCATGTATATCCCCAGGAGTTCAGCAGTGTTACTCCATTTGTTGAAGGATTTATGAATGTGATTATCTTAATTCCAGGTACATAAAAGAATCCCAATATTATTTCTTTCTTACAAAACATGAAAGATTCAAAAATACAAGAAATAAAGAAAAATATGACATAGAGAAGATGCACACTGCATGCACAGCACTCAATCCTATACATACAATATGTACACTAGACTTGTGACAATGCGTAAAACTTGGGTATAAACTCCCAACCTACAGGGGTCTTATTTTTACCCAGAAGCCCAATATTTGAAGTACATAGATGTAAAAAAAATTTGCATGTTTTTTTGTTAATGCAGCAAAACCAATATCATTCACTCTACTCCACTACTTTTAAAAGTAAATCCATCAATACTTTGTATGTCTACTGTTTTTTCCTGACAGATTCAATCCTCCTTGACATAGACAATATCAGTTTGCAGATATTCATGAGAAGATGTTAGCCATTCCATGACATTCATTTCCTAATTAGTCTCTTTGTCAGGTTTTCTAATCTGAAGGGTGAGGAAGGTTTTTTTTTTTTTTTTTTTTTCTCCTTAGCAACACTTACAATTAAAAGGCCGGCTGAGACTTGCCTATTGTCTGAACTGACACAGAAGCTTGAATTCCCTCTAATAACCCCTGGGCCAAATTTGAAGATCTGATTTTTACGATTAGATTGTGCAAGTACCACACTGTCCAGCCACTGCAGCTCTAATTTGTGGTAATATGGCTCATTATATACCTCCTGACTACTGGTGCAGTTATTTTTGAATGATTATTCAGTTGGTCACTGATTTTCCTTATGATCTACATGAAGTCTGATTTTTCTGAGTTCTTTTCTTTCTTCTCTCAGAGTCAAACATGCAGATAAATACAGACCATAGGTCGAATACTAATTTCCAGGTCAACCATTTCCAAGTAGTTGAGCTAATTAAAGTCACAAACATACTTCATTTTATTTCAATTATCATTTTTTCTGGTTTTGCATTTATTTATTTTTGCAGAGTTTGTACTTTAAGTCCTGTCTGTTGGATATAATCTTTTAAAATTAGTATTAGCTTTTTAATCAAGGGGAAATGCACTGCAAGCTAATGCAATCACTGACTTTGGATGGGGGTGTGTTCACTTGTGTTTCATACTCTAAATTATGTAAATACACTCCATTAGCATGCTCTAAATTTGTCTAACGATGTATCGGTGGGCTGTAAATGTATTGCTACTGCAATAATGCGCTAATGAAGCTCTCACTAAACTTAGTAAAGCATGTTCCTGTACAAGTATGGGGGTTTATGTCAACAAGATACTAGGAGCTACAGATCGTGTGTCATGGGGCTCTCTTTACACCTTCCTACGGAAGCCACAAATTAAAAAATGGCTCCTTAAGATTTCGGAGTTAGAGCATGTGGTTCATCCTGTTTCTTTGGAGATTTAATACTTGCAATTAATTGTTTATTACATGTTGTATTTATAAGTTATAAACTTATAACTTATAAAACAATTTTTCGTTTTTATATTTTCAGATCATTTGATTTAAAGCAGAAAATGATCACATTTGAATATCTTCTGAGTTGTACATACAAACTGCAAAATATTCTGTGGTTATTATATTTCACAATGTTTTTTCCTGGCCTTTAAGCTGAATCGCTACCTACCTCACACTAGTTAGTGAACCCATTCCGAACAGCTTGTAAACACTGCTTGGATCATCAGACTATTCAGTTCCTTCAACTTTGCTGCTCACCTATGCAGAATTGACAAACTGCTACTTACCCCAAAAAAAACACATCACACTGTGTATATAATTGTATTGTTTGCTGTTACCACTAATGGGTAATTATAATGTTTCCTTGAGTTTAAATGTAAAGTTTTTTATTCAATAATTTATTTTCTGTTTAATTTAATTGGGGTCCCAGTGAGATCTGTAGCCTATTTGTGCACTTTTAGGGTAAAAGGTGGTGAAACTCTCTGGACAGGTCACCAGTCGATCCCAAATTATAAACAAAAAGTTGTAATGGTGACAGACACATCCACACATACATCAACCCCCAGGGGTGATTATATACATCCTCATTTCACCTACTAGTATGTTTTAAGAACACCCCAAAGCTCCTGAAGGAAACAAACACTTGTTGTGCTGCCAGTAAATTAATTCCAAGACCTTTTTATAATTAGAAGCCCAAACTACTGCACCACATATTATTCATTCATTATCTTCCACTACAACGGTTGCGGTGGGATTCCCATGCCCATCTAGGGCAGAACGTCTCGGGGGCTGGGCAGATGCGCCCAGGACAGGGCGCCAATCTATCACTGGGCAACTCTCTCGCACACCATATGGGGCAATTTACAGCAGTCAGTTTACCTTGAATTACATTTTTTTTTTTTTTTGGAATTTGGGAGGAAACCAGAGAACGCAGAGAGAACCCACGCAGACACGGGGAGCACATGGAAACTCGGGAATCCCCAGCACTGAAAAGTCAATGTGCTAACTGCCGCCCCATATTATTTAAATTCTGTAAATATAATAAAAAATCTATAGACAACAGTTTGATATACTGTATTATTATGAAACCATAAATCTACAGTATAGTGTCTTCCACTTCCCGAGTATCTACAAGGCTGCATTGGGATTCCTTATTATGTCCTTGAAAAATTAAACTGCTCCTTCTTTTCCTAAATTCAATGGTTTGTCAATATCGCCATCAAATGCAGGAACCCTCCAATGTCACATGAGGGTCTTTCTGAGTACCTGCAAGGCTGAAACTTGGTACTGTGATTTCCTATCATGAGCCCTAAAAAAAACAATGGGTTTTCGCTTTTCTACGTCGGATGTTTATCGCCATTTCAACATTGTAAGTAAAAGTTCTACAAAACAGTGCAGCATGGGTATTTTGCTAGTAATGTGTGAAACTCTTAAATAATTCAAATAAATGTTAGTTTTTATCATTTAGATTAAAATATTCATCACAGCCCACTTATTACCATGAATTACTTAACCTCATTAAATATAACATGGTACCTTTGTAATCATAGATTGCTCTATTACGTAACTAACACTTTTCCCTCACTGATCAACATAATTCAATTCATTACATGTTGAAGTTACATATTGTCTCTGCTGTATTTCAT
>JAOUQT010000033.1:19009479-19029964 GCA_025769995.1 Xyliphius kryptos
GAATAAAGCCTTGATCCTGTCATAAATAATCATGGACACTGAAAAGATATTTAAATAAATTAACAATAAATAAATAAATAAATATTGCTTTCTTATTCTTTTCTCCAGCGAGACAGTGACAAGCATTCTAGGTTAATTGGGATCTCTGAAGTGGCCCTTGTGCAAGTGTGTGTGTATGTGCCCTATGATGGCGCCCTGTCTAGGATTGGTTTGCCCTTGCGCCCAGAGTTACCGGGTGTGTTTAGGTAATAGATATGGGTGTGGGGTGAGTCAAATATTATCATTATTCTGGCTGTGGAGATTTTTAAATCATATTTCAGAAAAGCCAAATAATAATGCACCTGCTTTTCAATACTTATTGTCCTCCAACCATCTCTAGGGTTTACAGAGAATGGTCTGAAAAGGGAAAATATCCAGTGAGGGGCAGTTATCTGCGTGTGGACGAAAATGCATTGTTAATGTGAGAGGTAAAAGGACAATAGACAGACTGTCTTGAGATGATAGAAGTGCACCAGTAACTTAAATAATCACTCATTACAACCAAGGAATGCGGAATACCATCTCTGTTGAAATGCCATGAAGAATTAAGGCAGTTAATCTACAAAAGGTTAGCTGATCTACCACCATTAATGAATTAATTCATTGATTATTATCTGCTTAAATTCCACTTGGGGTCATTGACAAGCCAGTGCCTGCCAAGCATCTCTGGGCAGGAACAGACCTGGACAGCCAATCCATCGTAGGGCACACACACACCCACACAGTCACACACACATTCACACACTAAGGGCCACTTTAGAGACACTAATTAACCTAACATGCATGCCTGCGTGGACACAGGGAGAACATGCAAACTCTACACAGAAATTTCCCATGTCATCCTACCTGGGGAACAAACCTAGATTTTTTTTGCTGTAAGGCGCCAGCACTAACCATTGTGTCACTGTTCAGCCACGCTATTAACAGGGCTATGCAAAACTTGTGGCCAAGGTCAAATGCTAATTTTCTATACACAGAGAAGGAATAAAAATAAAAATCTGGCAACAGTGTGTAATGCTTCTGATACGTCGCATGGAACTACAGCTGAAAGGTAACTTACTTATGTGTACCACACTGAACTAAACAAGACACAGTTGCACATAATAGATAGTCCTCTGGCGACTTGGCGTGGGTGTTTCAGGAGTAATCATTGTGTGTTGATTTTAGATTGCCGCACCCGTGAGTTGAGATTTTGGCTTGGAGAGCAGCTCAAAGTGAAAGTGTGAGAGAGATCTATTTGCCACTATGCTTGCACACAGAAGAATTGGTCCTCTGCATTTAACCCATCTGTACAGCCTCCGCAGCACCTATCGAGCAAACTGGGGTGAGGTGACTTCAGCCCTAGCATGACTTGCCGTTGCCAGGAATCACACCAGGATGACTCTCAGAACCATACCTCAGACCCAGTTTTGTTTCCATGTATAGAATTAATTGAAAGCACTAAAATAATTTATTGTCTTTTTCTCTGTTAAATAAAGATTCAGTTGAATTAAAAAATTACAAATTTAAATTTTTATTCCATTTTAGAATAGGGCTTATAAATATAGGCGCTGACTAATCACAGCTAGAGATGCCGTTATTGCTCATTTCATGTTAGCACAGCAGACAGCATAATTAAATACCGTTACACACTTGCAGATACATACTGTGTCTATGTGCTAGTTGTTCACAACAAACTGAGCACCTTTAACACCACCTCCATTTTGCCTCCCGCTCGCCCTCTCAATTTCAATTTGGGATTATTCATGCAAATTATATACTAAGAGTGAAATCCTACCTAGACGTCCAGGGGGGACTAATACCTGATGGTAATTTTGATAAAGCAGGTAACTCTGAGATAAAGACCCAGGATAGCAGCTAGTGATATGGAGGCTAGTTGTTAGTCAAGCTCTAAAAACTGTTCCATCCTCCAGCCCTCCAATGGAAAAAAACTCATATAATACATTACACAACCTTAATGCTGTAATATTATTCCCAGAATATGCTTCCTAATTCCATGTTCCTTTATCTCAGACTTTATCTCAGGCAGCGCACCAAAGCCAATCTGGTTAACCTGCTAAAATGCGGGGTTAAAACATAGAGCCGTGCATGTGGACGAGATAATAACGGATAAAGAGCCTCGCCAAGCTGGATAGCTCAAGGGCTTCAGCAGGGCTTTAGAGGTGCCCTACTGTGGGACACCAATGGCAAAAGCTTGTGTCAGGTCTAATCCCCAAAACAGCAGTATAAACAGCATGTGTGGTAATCTCTCCTGCAGTCTGTCTTGCCAGTGCTAGACTACGCACTTTGTAGTGGATGCCAACCCTAGAGGGAAAGATGGAAAGAGGAATTCACAGTGCTATAATATGCAAAATATACAAACGTATAAATGTATTAAAAGTGGTTAGTATACATATCCTTTCATTATAATTTTTACTTCTAAATTAGAAATTAGGACAGAAGTAACACGTTTATCGGCCATCTGACTGATACCTTTTATGCTTTTTAAATGGATATATGCATATATACAGTAATGTGGAAAAGGCGGATTTATAATTAAATAATTAATGTTTATACATAAAATATTAACTTTAAATTGTATATATACTAGACTAGAAAAAAAGGGAATCTGCCATAGTTCTTCTGGAGACTTGCAAAAGTATCACACTGCCAAAAATGAATTTGATTGAATTTAAGAATATTTGGTTTGTTTTTAATAGGGCTGTTTTTGCAGTGGAGTAAGAATAAAAATAAAGGCAACGCACAATATGCATAAAATCAGTATCTTATTGCACAAATATTGCACAGTCTATATATTGCACAATGAGTAAATGAATGATTTGATCAATGGGGAGCAGTGATGACTGTACAATCTGACAGCTGCAGATATCATATATCCTAACTATCTACACTATTTGGACAAATGTTTGTGGACTTCTATAGTTATTCCACAAGCTTTTGCCACAAAGCTTCAAGCATACAGTTCTATATATTGTCAAATAATTACAATTTCACTTCATTGGAACTAAGCGGTTGAAACGTGTCAGTGTGACAGTGTCTCTATACGAGATCTATAAAGACATAATCTGAAATCTTCAGATGTTCCAAGCACTTTCAAGGTACGAAAGCAAGCACCTAGGCATGCAGACTGTTTTTACAAACATTTATGAAAGAATGCATCTCTCTCCGGAGCTCTGTGAACTTCAGTGTGAAACTGTGATAGGGTGCCACCTGTGCAACAAATACAGCCGTGAAATTTCCTTGCTCCTAAATATTCCACAGTCAACTGTCAGCTGTATTATAAAAAGATGGAAGTGTTTGAGAACAACAGCAACTTCGCCACAAAGTGGTAGGCCACTTTTACTGACGGAGCGGGGTCAGCGGATGCTGATGCGCATAGTGCGAAGAGGTCGTCAACTTTCTGCAGAGTAAATCACTTCATGTGGTCTTTAGATTAGATCAAGAACAGTGTGCAGAGTGCTTCATAAAATGGGTTTCCATGGTCAAGCAGCTAAATATGTGAGTCAAGGAAGGTGAACGAATACTTTTGGCAATATAGTGTACCAATTAACCTAGCATGGGTGTCTTTGTAATGTGGGAGGTAACTGGAGCACCCGGAGAAAACCTGGACAAAAATGGGGAGAAAATGCAAACTACAAACGCACCTAAGGTTGGAACCTGGTTCCTTCCTGCTGTGAGGTGACAGCCATACGCACTGCGCCACTGTGCTACATGAATTAAACTTGCAAAATTAAAAGCTTAAAACAAACTTGAGCTTTTCAAATAATGACTCACTCTGTCACCATTTATCCTCTAAACAATACAATCTGGCGATGTGACAACCGAACATTAGATTTATTATCTGAAGAGGAGCGCTGCTACACTGAGCCAAATACCATCTGCTCAGATCCTCTGGTGGTCTTCCAACTTTGATTTTAAATCTAGTTGTTTCCTTCAATCAAAACAAAAAATCTTAATCAGCCATATACATTTATTCTTCATGTGGTCAACTTCACAGAGAATTGGCATGCGGGTTTCTCTTTCTTTGACCACATGGTGCTTAAATTACTACTGAAGAACCCCTGAGAACCAAGTCTCCATTCTCAATTTTTCAATCACTTTATCTCTGTACCTCTCTCTCTCTCTATCTCTCTCTCTCCTTGACACAGAATGAATTAACACCCTCATCTGCCACCTCTGATTAAAAAAGCTCATCGAAGTGAGATTTGTAATCATCTGTGTGTAATGAATTCCTATAACCCTCTCACCCAATTCTCACCTGGAGGAGCCCGAATGCAGAGAACAGAACGAGGTGACGGACAGAGCTGTGATATTACATTTATTCTAATATTACTATAAAGGTTTTCCTTCGGCTGAATGCAGAGTTATTTTGTTTTCCATACTGGATATCATATAAGTCTCTATTGGTGCTGTTAAATATTTTTTGGAATACAAATCTAACTTCTTATTAATTTATACTTTAATAAAATACATTGTAGAAATTGTAGGACCCGTAAATTTCTCTATGGAGTTTGCATGTTCTTCTCGTATTCGTGCATGTTTTCTCCGGGTGCTCTGGTGTCCTCCTGCATTCCAAAGAATGTTAGGTTAATCGGTGTCGCTAAAGTGTCCCTTAATGTATGAATGTGTAGTATGTGACTGTGTTTGTGCACTCTACATTGGAGTGGAGCCCTGTCTAGGATAAAAAAAATCACATGTAACCCCTAAATGCTTCGGAACAAGTGCAGTGATTTAAGACACAACCTGGACTTCTCCTTAGTAATAACCTTAATGCATCAATAGTGTGCTGCCTGTGATTAAAACACTAGAAGATTAAAAACACTATAGAAATAATGCCGAGCTGATGAATTTGTGCACTGGATGTTCCTGCAGCTTTCCTGCCCTACTAATGAAAGTGCAGAGGCAGCAGAGACACTGTAGCCATCATGACCTTTCCCTTTGAGTGTCAGGGCCATCTGTCTCCCTGTGTGACTCCACACACACTCTCACACACTCCTCCTACACAATCTTGACCTGCCACCAGCACAGACTTTCCCTGATTCCAGACCACACCAGCCATCTTAATGCTGTTATAATCCAGAAAAGGATTTTCTTCAGACACCTAGGATGTCGCAATATAACAAGGATATGAGTAATATGAATGCCTTATATTAAAGGGATTTGCTGCCAAGGCCTAGGGAACATGGTGGTTGGTGGAGGAGAATCCTACAACATATTATAACCTACTTTTATTAATGCACAGGAGGTTATTCTAACTTGTGATTTATTTAAAAAATACAAGCTGTCCTTGCATGGAACAATATTACATTAGCTACTGAGTCAGAGTATTTCATATTAAATCATAACTTCAATTTTTTAAATGCTAGCTCATGTCTGTGGTTGTGTGCGTGTGTGTGTGTGTATTAGTTAAAAATGAGAATATTAGATAATGAAGAACAAATTGCAAATGCACATATACTTTAAAAGTCGGTATCATATCAACGTTGTAGTATATAATATAACATACACGTTTATAATACAGTATCATTCATTCATTCATTCATTATCTTCGCTTAATCCACATGTGGACTCTGGCCATCTAGTGCCCACCAGCAACTTTGTGCACAAGGGCAGGAACAACCTTAGCGCCATTGCACACACATATACACAGTCACACACTAAGGGCCACTATAGAGACACCAATTAATCGAACATGCATGTCAGTGGAATGCGGGAAGACACCAGACCACACGGCGTAAACCTGTGCGAACATTTGGAAAATATGAAAACTCCAAACAAGTCAAACCACCCGGAAATCAAACACTGTCCCTACTCACTTTGCCAGTATGCCACACCAGTATCATTCATTCATTCATATATTCATTTTCTTCCACTTAATCCACATAGTGTCACGGGCCAACTGGTGCCCACCAGGCAACTCTGAGCGCAAGGGCAGGAACAACCTTAGACAGGGTGCCATTGTATTGAAGGGAAAACACATACAAACACATACAGAATCACAGACTAAGGGCCAGGGTCTTTGAAATGTGGGAGGAAACCAGCGCACCTTTAGAAAACCTGCGCGAACACTGCAAAAATATGCAAACTGCAAACAGATATTTCCCAGTCCAGACCACCCGGGATCAAACCCAGGCATTTCTTGCTGTGTAACAGCACTACTCACTGTGCCACCGTGCTGCCCCGGTATCATTCAATTAAAAATAAATGAGAAATAATGTTTGAACATGTCATAATGTCCAGAAATTATGAAAAGAATGGACTTAAATTGGAAGAATATGATCAAAAGGGTTTTGTACGGCAAGATAAGTCTAATGATATAAAGGGAAATCCAAACAGATGGTAATATGCGCCGTATAGTGAATATAAATACTGTACATACAGGCAAACACATACTTTTACCACTTCAAGGAATGTTCCTTACTTGTAAACTCATATCAGTCCCACCCTCTACTACCACTATAATCTGCTAGTGTTAGAGAGGCCAGTAATCTTGATATCTTGATAACACCAACAAATTATGATGGTATACCTAAAGATGAGCTCTTCTTCCCAGCACAAAGATGATGCCTATCTGCAGCTAATCTAGTGGCAAATCCATTAAGTACGCATAAAACAGCCAAAGAGCATCAAAAGAGGTTTCAAGTAGCAGTTATGTCTGAGCCCATGTTCTTGTCTCTCTAATTTCATATTTAAACATTGACCACATTTTCCTTTTGAAAAATATGCCACATTTTTATAAATAAGTTGCCAGGTGGGCATTGGCTAGCCCATGACCCCTTGTGGATTAAGCAGCAAAAGTGAATGAATTAATTAATGAAACAATTATTGTATTAATGGCACAGTGCCGCAGTGGGCAGTGCTGTTGCCTCACAGCAAGAAGAACCCTGGTTCGATCCCCGAGTCGGAGACTTGGAAAATTTCTGTATGGAGTTCTTTCCTTGTTCGTGCAGGTTTTCCCCGGGTGCTCCGGTTTCCTCCTGCATACCAAATAATGTATATGCATGTTAGGTTAACTGGTGTCTCTCAAGTCAGCCTTAGTGTATGATTGTGTGTGTGACTGTATGTGTGAGCACGTGTGCCCTACTATGGATTAGTGCCCTGTCTAGGATTGTTCCCGCCCTTTCAGCCAGATTTGATGGGTGGATACTGGCTGGCCCATGGCCCCGTGTGGATTAAGTAAAATACGGCTACAAGGATATTTTAGTTTGTTTTGTGCTTGTGTTTATATACACAAAGACTGAAAGCCTCTCACCAGGTTTACCACAAACACACACACACACACACCACAAAATCTTTACAGAATTCTTACTGGACCATAAAGTGGAAATCATATCATTAAAATACTTGTCAATTAGCAGCACTTGCATCACATTAGCTGCATAATTCTATCCATTTGTTTATCGTTCAATCCATGGCTTGTCACATCATTTACACACTGCTGTCCATTATTCACAAAAATATAAAAATACAAAGGGGTTGAATAATACTGTGGTTGGACTTTTGGGATCAGACCCAGCATGCACAATCAAGTATTATATTAGATAAGTTGAGCAATTTTAATAAGCTAAGACAATCGGTTGAATACAGAGCATTCAATTGGTTCATTCACACACACACACACACGTTCCACATGACAGACCATGCCTGCTGGACTGTAACGATGTGGTAATGATGGCCCCCACATTCAAGACACATGCACATATACAAAGAAATACAGGACGCTGATCCATTTTCCCTGTCCTTTAGGGTTACTTTCACACCCCTCCCCAGTGCTGACAACAGGACTAGCACGTGGAGGTGAAACCAGAGCTGAGCTGCTGTAGCTTGACCTACCCTGATCCTACACATCCTGCTAAGCTACAGAGCCCTCGTGGGAGATAGTGGAAGAGAAGATGGAAGGAAAGGAAGGGAGGGGTAGTGCAGTCTGTGTAAACACACTAGAGCAGGAGGAAACCTTCAGGTGGTTAGCATCATTAGGGTACAGTATTCACAGATACTTTGTGGAGTTGAACTGTCATGGGCATGTGTGTGTCAGTTTGTGTCTGGTGAGGGGGGAGTCATTCATTTGTTTATTACTGTCCGCTTATTCCACACTGGGCTAGCCGGTGCCCATCCAGCAACTCGCAAGGACGCAAGGGCTCACACTCACAGTCACACACATTTACACACTGAGGGCCACTTTATAGACACTAATTAACCTGGTCGTGGAACGCACTTGGAGAAAGCCCACGCGAATACAGGGAGAACATGTATACTCCACACAGAAATTTACAGGCTTGTCCTACCTGGGGCTCGAACCGGGTCCCTCTTGCTGTCAGTGCGCCACCGTGCCACCACTAGTAAACCACTGCTAATAAATGCTGTAATATTATAATACTCTAACTTCAGTCAGACACACACATACACAAAGAAGGGTCAGTTTTTCCTACACACAGGTTTGTGCATAATGACCACTTTACATGCAACTTCTGATTGTTTTTCTATCTGCCCCTCTCAACTGCATTCTCTATGTCTCAATATTCATCACTCTCACCATATCACTCTACAGTGTGTGTTTTTTTCATTTGCTGTGCCCCCGCCCTGCTCAACATTAGACCCAGATCTCAATGCTCTTCCAATCAAATTAATTCCCTGCATTTTCTCCAGGAACCCCCATCATTCTGAAGCTAATGGTTTTAATTCAATTGGTGCAATCCATATTCAGACCCATTTCCTGGCTGACTGTGCCAGTGGGCACCTCCCCGCAGTGGCTACCCACACTGAGTCTGTGCAGCTTCGATAAAGACACACGTGCATGGGCAAAACCCCAACACCAACACACACACATACACCTTCTGCCATGTGGTGTGTTTACGCCTGCTAATCTACACAACAATAAAAGCAGCCACATTAAAGCACACACTAGCGGGGTGGCACGTGGTTTTTGGCTGCCCTTCAGCATCGCAGCATGAGGAACTGCAATAGAATCCATTAATGTTTCACAACACATCTGTATGGCTGTTTTTTCCCCATTTCCTGGGTTTTCTTGCCAAAAAGATGCAGTCTGGGTGAGGGTTGATGTACCATCATAAGAGGAATGTTTTTGTGTGTGTGTGTGTGCCCTACTCTGACTGTTCACAAACTCAATCACTTTCCCTACTTTTATGAATTAATCAGAAAGCCAGGGTTGGTGTGTTTGTGTTTCTGTGTGTGGCATTAGCTACCCTGGGTGTAAGTGATATAATGAGTAACCTTGGGACTATGTGTGCTGCCATGGTAGCTACTTTGGCTTCTGTGACGTTAATGCCTACTGTTCGAGAGCTCTGCCCACTCCCTACAGAGCACTGCCATGTTTGTCCCTTCATTAACTACATAAATATACTCCTCTGTAGCTATCCCTCCTCCTCTTCCTTCTTCTTTATCTACCTTTCTCTAACCCAACCTCTGCTAACACACCCCACCACAAACCTTTATCTGATGGTATCAGCTCCCTGATTAGGCTGTCTTATCCCTCTGGGACTCTGGCAGGCTCATCAACCAGCACCACAACACAAACATCAGTCTCTGTTCACTCCTAACTATGGTTCCTGGATATAGTGCAACCACACACAAACACACACACACACACACACACGCACACACAGGCAAACACTGTGGGACTGTGAGGGTTTTGCAAGTGATTATCATGAGACTCAACTGGGCTTTCCACTAGGCAATTATCTCAGTCAGAACACATTTGAATTAGAGCTGCAGGACAATGTAATTACAGAGGTCAGATTCTCTCTTTTTTTCTATGAATCCATTTCAAACTGAAGTCTGTAGAGAAAGACGACATGGTTGCCCAAGATGCTCCAGATTTTTCAATTCAAGGGTCGCCTCAGGCATTGATCTGAGACGGTTGAGACCTCACACCCCCTGAACTTTAAGCTATCTTAAATGCTACAAAGCACATGACAGACAGAATTTAATATATAACCATATTATTATAAAATAATTCTAATATTACATTATGTCCTACAAAAAGACAAACCATAAATGAAGAAATTACCCAAAGATGGTATACAGGAAGAGTTAGAACAAATATGTGAGGCAGAATGCGACTCTAAATATTGCCAAAAAGTGGATCTAAAAGCCGGATGTAATAGAGGTTAGAGGCAGTAAAATTGTCAAAATTGCAATCATAAAAAAAGGGGGAAGAATTATAACGTTTGGCTGCCAATGATTACTAGTGAAACAGCAATATTTGCAAACTTTACCACAGTATATGTCATCAAGGTCTAATGGTATAAATTATATTCATTTTGTCTTCATTTATTCAGACTCGCTCCTGTTCGGCTCACATCTGAATAATAGTATGAGCTGTGTTTGGCCGAAAACACTGGTATACAAATGTATTATTAAGATGACTCTATCAATAAATAATAAATAGCTCCATGATATAGCAAAATGAAATGTGGGTGAAACATGGTGCTTACTGTTTAAGTCCTGTGTGGCATCACAAGACTGTGTGTGTGTGTGTGTGTGACTTCGTTCTCTCGTGCTCTTGCCTCAGGCTGAAGTGTTTATATAACAATACCACCTCGATCTTTCTCCTCGTCTGGTTAAAGGTTACAGGGGGCTGGGTAACAAACGAAGAGACAGCAATGTGAAGGCCAGATAATGGCCTGTCATAATGGACAATATGGGCCAGGAAAAATCTCCAGAGACTGGATGGCAGAAAAACGCCCCAAAGAACAAGTAGGTTTGAATTATTTATCATCTCCATTGGGGCCTTCATAGCTGCCTCACATTAGATAGGATCAGAAAAAAACGAAAAAAGAAGGGAGTGTTAAAATTAAATATGAGTTATATGATGTAGAAGGAGTAATACATTATCATAAACTGCCCAAGAGCTTAGCCTCCTGTAGAGCCCACCTTCCATTTGCTATGGCAATAAAGGATTAAAAACAATTCCTTTGGTAATGAAAGCATCTTATGATTAGGCCAATAATTGTTGCTGTTTGACAAGGCTCTAGCTACACACACTGACATCTGCAGGCATCTTATGCTAATAACCAACACATACACTTGCTGTTTTTGCCTTGCTCTCTCAATTTCTCTCGCACTGACCCAAGCTGTGAGTGAAGGATTTACCAGTTGCTCAGTGGCTGCATTTCTCAGTGAATCCGCAGCATGGGGAATAAAGTAGGCTTTGCTCCGCTTTGTCTGTCCACATCAGCACTGGCCTGGGGTTGATATTTGTCCCAGGTTTCAGATGCCCAGAACTACTCAAGCACCTGCTACTAGAAACGACCAAATATAAAGAAGGGGTGGGGGAGAGGCAGGGGAGAAATGTAGGGTGTAGGACCTAATTAATTGGGAAGATTCCCAGATTATTATCTGATGGCTGCAAAGTGGTTTGGTTACTAGTCTTCTGTTCCAGTAACTGAATGCATCCTGCATGTGTATGGGGATATGTGTGTATGTATGTGTGTACCTGCTCTCACCACCTGTGCTTCTGTTACTCTAATTAACGCTGCTGTCTGGCTGTTTTCTGACAGCAGGGTTTGTTTGCCTGCTAGTCACTCCTCAGAGGGGAAATAAAGACGTGAGAGGGAGTCTGTCTCAGCTCATGCTGCTCCCCCTTACACCTCCTCCTCTTTCCCTGATCATTTATTTATGCTGTGCAGTCAGTCAGTGAGACAGACTGGAGGAACAGCAGTGCTACCTCTTTATCTGGCCTGTAATGCCAGCTGGGCTGGCTGCCCCGAGTGGCTCAGGTGACCTGAGCACAATGTCAAGGTGAGAATGCTATTTGGAGTACTGTGGTAGCATCACTTGACTTGTGGGACGTGGCAACAAAATTCACTTTGTCTTGTCAAACTGCTCATGGAAAGTGGTTAGAAATATAACATTCTAAATTTCTAGTCTATGGATCCAGTTCCTGAAAATGTCTGTTGGTTGCATTCTTTATGTGAATCTTACTTTTACTGCAGCTAAATGCTATAGAGGAAGGTAGAATCTAACATAAATCACTGCTACGTATGCATCATTCTCAAGTTATTGACATAGTCAATATAAGGGCAAAAACGAGAGAATGTGATTGAGAGAGAGAAAGAGAGGTAAAGGGAGAATTTGACTGTGTCCCTAGGGAGGGTAGAGTGATTAGCGTTTCTGAAACATGAGCAGTTATTTAAAAATCAATGTATTGTCATTAAAGCTGAAGATTGTTCCCTGGGAGTGCAGATATTGATCTGTACGTTTGCCCACTGCTTATCGACCAGGTCAGTAATTTGCTCAGAACACATGTATAGAATGGGGGTGGGCTGCTATAATGGCTCTTCACTATTATTACTGTCTTACTCAGCAGGCAGTGCACATTAATTACAGCCATGCAGACTTAAGTAAGCATCATTACAGTACAGTAACTCAGTGAGCGCCTAACACTGTCCTCAACCATTGGTAAAGAGAACTAGAAATATACAACATGGATAATACAACAAGGATAATAAGTCTTCTGGATTTAAACATTTCAGAGCGTATATGTACTATTGGCTACCTAGAACACTGAGCCAAGGTGGCTCAGCAGTCAAGGCTATGAGGTTAGAAGTTCAAGCCACACTACAGAAAAGGTTGCACTGTTGCCTTGAACAAGGCCTTTAACTCTCAGTGATCTCCATCTGTGCTCTGACCTTAAATTATAAGCTGAAATATCCAAAGAAAAAGTAAATTCACTGTGCTGTAATGTACATTTATATGGATACACCTAAATAAAATGGGAATAGTTGGTGATATTAACTTCCTGTTTGTAGCGCATTAGTATATGGGAGGGGAAAAACTTTTTTAAATGGGTGGTGACCATGGCGGCCATTTTAAAGTTGGCCTTTTTGGATCCAACTTTGGATCCAAGAGACCACCCATCTCCCATGCTACAATTAGCAAACTGCTTGACAAGTTTCTTGAAACTGGTTCAGAGTTGGATTTGCCAAAATGTGGACACATGAAAACTCTCACTAATGAAGAAACATCAGTGGCTGTAGCAAGAGCCCACAGCGTAGCACTCGCCGCTTTTCACTGGAGAGTGGCATCAGTCGAACATACCTTTGGCAGATATTAGCTACTCACAAATGGCACCCTTACAAACTCCAGTTGCTGCAGCATCTTTACCAGGATGACCCAAATCGGTGCACTGAATTTGCAGAATGGGCAAAACAAAAATTGGAACAGGACCCTCGGTTTACACAGAACATTTTGTTCAGTGATGAGGTAAACTTTTATGTAAATAGTAAAGTTAACAAACAAATCCACTGCTATTGGTCTGGCATTAACCCACATTGGATAGATCCCTTCAAGACTTTTGTAAAACAAAAATTGATGGTATGGTGTGGTATATGGATTACAAAGATAGTGGGGCCATTCTTCATCAATGGAAACCTCAAGGCCACTGGATATGTGAAATTTCTGCATGATGGTTTTTCTCTTTATGCACTGAAGCTGGCACGTTCCTTGAGCTTTCCAGCAAACTGGTGCACTATGGCAATATTATGGGTGTCAGGTCTGAGCATTCCTAGATGAACAGTTTCCTGGAAAGTTAATTGGTCGTCATGGGCCAGTTGAATGGCCCCAAAGTTCTCCTGATCTGACCCCCTTAGACTTTTATATTTGGGGTCATCTGAAGGCAATTACCTAGGCTGTAAAAATACAAGATGTGTAACACATGAAACTACAGATACTGGAAGCCTGTGCCAGCATTTCTTCTGCAGTGTTGCTATCAATGTGTGAAGAGTGTGAGAAGAGGGTTTCATTGATAATCCAACACAATGGGCATCACTTTAAACACATTTTATAAGTGGTCGGAAACTTTTAAATAATTCATGAAAGAATAAAGTTACATTAAGTTTGATGTGTCATATGACCCTCTTCTCATTGAAAAAACTAAAGTTGGCTACAAAATGGCCGACTTCAAAATAGCCACTATGGTCACCACCCATCTTGAAAAGTTTTCCCTCTCCCATATACTAATATGCCACAAAAAGGTTAAAAGTAAAAAAGTTAATATCACCAACCATTCCCATTTTATTTAGATGTATCCATATAAATGGCCAACCTGCATATGAGACAAATAAAGTTGAGTGTGCATTTGGATTTTAAACATTTACATTTTTTTACAAAATGAATAATTCACGTCAACTGAGAAAATGCTAAATCCTCATAAGAGCTCTTATTTATATTGATGCAAAGACACTGGGAGAACTTTATATTTAATTCCAAATAAATACGTGAACAAACATTAACATTTAAACTGAATCTGAGGAAAATATTATAAATATTATAATTGGCTTTTACAATGAATATCATTGTCAGTGTATATTTATTTATAAACTGTAATATTTAGAGAATAAACTGTAATTTATTTACAGATGTACTTCAAAATATGACAAAACTCCCCAAACCATTATGCTTGCACTTCCATGTTGTACAGTCTTCACTGTGGCTTACATTCAGTGGTAATAGGTTGTCTGTGGCCTTTAGAATCAATTAGAACAATCTTGCTCTCATGTTTATAGAATGTAGCTCCACATATCTTTAGGTCAGTCAATGTGTTCTTTAACAAACTGTAACATATTCAACATATTTTTACTTCAGTATTGATACTTTACAAGGGTTCACATATATGTCTTCTGATTGTTGCTGTACTCACAGGCCACTGAATATATTTTTAACTTCCCTGGAGCTGATTATAGAATGCTCCTTTGCCATTCTTGTTATTCTGTGATCTATATTGTAACCTTTTCCAGGGTCAGCCGTGGCTAAATGGATAGGGTAGAGGGCTGGGGACCAAGAGATTTCTGGTCTGATCCCCACTCTAGGCAAGTCATGGCTGAAGTGCCGTAAAGCAAGACACCCACCCCCAGTTTTTCATTACTCGGACCTGGCAACTCTATTTGGTACAATGTCTGGAACAACCCATGTTACTCACTGAGCAAGGACTAAAACCAGCAGGTACAACATTTACTGCCCTCCTTTTTTAATTATGGGCCATAATTGACACCTGTTTCTTCACAGAATAAATGACCTCACTATTTGATCTCCACATTGCTATTAATCTGAACATACCCCTTTTATTAAATGAGTCAATTACACCCAATTAGCAGTGTGCATGTCATAACATTTGATTCTGTTGGTTGTCCCTTAGACGGCTGCACCTAGTCAAGATTTTTTCCCCTCATGTCATATCAGCTATTCTGGCAAAATCAGTAATTAAACACATTAGTGATATTAGACTGTGATTATTTTAAACACAACTGTATATGCAAGAATATTTGTACAGGTACAGTGTTGCTTCTATACTGAGATTCCTAAATGAACCGCAATGGCATCTACACTCCTGTTGCTAATAAAAGCTCATGTCTGTCATCCTGACCTGGATCCCCTGAGCCTTTATCTTGTTTTTATCGGTCGTCCCAATAATAAAACCTTATTTAAAAAGGAAATACAGAGCAACAATATAATAAGTATCATATCCTCTCAGACAAGGGCCTTGTAGCCTTGATCTTATTTTAATCATTTGATTTTGTCTGTGTCTGTTACACTCAAATTCATATAGTCTTTGGAGCAGTAAACTGTCTGTAGATTACAGACATGATTTTTAAAAAAAACTCTGATAATCTATTTTTCGTGCCAGCTGCTGGTAAGTACTAAAGGTAAGAGAGCCGCTGAGCTGCATAGAATCTGTCATTAAAGTAATAAATGGGTGAAAAGCAGCACTACACATGGAGCATATTTTGGAAATAACTATAGTATAGAAAGACACTACTGGTATGAGGTATGCCCAACTGGTATGCCCTACATTACACAGCCCAGCATTATAATTATTGTTCTAATGACTATAATATTGCATAAAATACATCTGTTACAAATAAAAAACCAAAACTGACATATAATTAAAAATATATAGACAGACATACATTATCTACAAAATTAAAAGAGCGTTAATTCAAAATTACAACCGTCCCATGGTCAGCCTTTTTAGCTCTAAAACTAACAAGAGAGCAATATAGTAAACACACATTTTACACAGTAAACTGGGGTGGTCTTGTTGGTAAAGCTAGACTATAGATTATACATACAGTATCAGTACAGATTGGTTTTATTTATATATTTACTATAAATGAACTTGTACTTCCTGTCATGTTTGTTTGCTTGTTGATTTTTAGTTCATGACTTGGCGGTACATTGAATCGAACCGAGGATCTTCTGGTTGGAATACCAGGGAATTAACCTGACACAATAAACCTGCACTGGAGATGAAGTATAGAAAATAAATGACAAATAAACTACTCATTATAAACACATATACAAATAAAATAAATTATAAAACAAATCACCACTGTCATTACTCATGTGGCCAGGATTCTAATCTACCCCGTATAATGTGTAATTGAATAATGAATGGATGTCATTATGCTGCCAAGCCAACTGGCCAGTGTGGATAGGATAGCTTCATAGTGGTTGGTCTGTGTCCAGAAGAGCAGCTAGTGTTCAATATTGTTTCCAGAAAACTGAAAAATACCAACCCACTATTAATTCAGATGGAAGTTTCTCCTATGTGTAGAATGGATAATGTTGTGTTGCTGCAAGATCAACATGTAATAATTTGGATTATCTTCAAGTCTTTTATGAAACAATTGGAGGCAGCTACTGCTTTCAGCCAAATGCATTTGGAAAATTTTCGTTTCTTATTACCACATTGCAGGATGAGTGAAATGTGATGCCAGCTATTGTTCTATCAGATACAGTATCACAACTAGTTTCTCAGCTTTTAAGTGAACCCAGAGACGTCGGCACGTCATCTATTCTAGATTGTCTGCTTATCCTGTTTAGAAATTATCCTGTTTACAAACGTTTAAGGGCTACAATGGTGAGGTTTTAAATCACTAACATAACGATATATTTGACGATATAGAAATATCTGCTAAGAGATGTAGCATGAAAAAAGGACTGCTTTTTGTTTTAAAATAACTTTTAATTAAAAAACTATCCATATGTAACAGGTAGGGCCTGTTTAAAGATTATGTTTCTGGTAGGACACATGTTGCTTGTGATGCACCAACAAGGACCAATATGCTTGCATGTAGTACTGGGCAGCAAATACAGGTGTTATAACATTCATTGGATGCTAATTTTAGTGGCAGGTGCCTATGTACATGAGGACATCTGCAGAAGACGTTATTTAGCGTGGTGGATGCATGTAGAATGAGTTTCGCAGCCAGTTGTGGTTGTGGGATTGTAAGTACTCTTTTTGTGTGATTATGAGTTATGGTAGGCTGAAACATTCTTTATTGCACTCAGAGTAGCCCTCAAAGTTGAGGGGGGTGGGTTTGCTAGTAAGTACACTAGCTGCAGAATTTTACACCAACTGAAGCTTTCATATACATCTGACGAAGCTCCAGACAAAGCATTAAAATAATCCAATCTGGAGGTAACAAAGATATGAAAGGTTTATCAGAATTCTGGAGTATGTCTATTTCTTAGCTTAGCAATGTTCCTGAGATGAAAGAAGGTTGTTCTGGTAATGTAGTTTACATGCTTCGAATAAGAGACCGGAGTCAATAATCACACCAAGATCTTTTACTGCTTCACTGGAAGTGACTAAACTACTGTCCAAAGTTACTACAAAACCATAAAGCTTATTTCTAGCTTTCTGCAGTCCAATTTTTTTTTATCAGAGTTATAAGGGGAAAGATATTTTGCATTCATTGTCTAGTGTCCTTTACATATTTCACAACTTTATTAAGATGATGTCTCTCATGTGGCTTTGCATAACAATGGAAACTGATAAAATGTCTTTGAATAATTTTACCCAGTGGGACACCTTGGGGGACATCTCATTTAAAAAATACACCGTTTAGAGGCATCTCATTTTAAATCTACATACTGATAACTTTCCGACAATTAAGATCTAAACCAGGAGGGAGCTGTTTCCTTGCCTCCTACAACATTCTCCAGTCTATGAAGTAGAAAACAAACTTCGTAGTAAAATGACTGCACAGGGAGGAATATTGGTTCAATTTGTCCCGTTATATAATTACGTTAAATGGTAAACCTAAGGTTTGGGAGTGTCAATATTCGGTTTAAATTAATTGAGCTAACCTGAGGCGGTAAAACTGATATGCAGTGTGTTAATATGTGTTAATATCTGCAAAAGCTAAACTGATGTTTGTTGATGTTTATTTTGCTTTATTCAAATTACTTTCCAAAAGCAGTTAGAAAACAGCCAGACCAGATTGAAGGTTACAACCACTGGGGTATTGTTTAGTCTTGGCTACAGAAGCCTGTACAAAATACATGCAGGTAGCATATGTGTGTGTGTTTGGGGAAGGTGTAGAAGGTAATGTTTATCCATCCGACTGTTTTTCCTCAGGTTATAAATTACTTTTTATATTTCCTAGACTACAAATTGGCTTACAGTAGTGCAGTGTTAGTGCTGTCACCTCAAAGTAAGAAGGACCCAAGTTCAATCCCCAGGTTGGGCGTCCTGGCAAATTTCTATGTCGAGTTTGCATATTCTGCCCGTGTTGTGACACTGACAGTGAACCACACCTAAGAGTTTTTTTTATATAATTGCATTTCTTGCTGCTACTGTTTCATCTCCTCTTTGTTCTTTTTATGAGGAAACCTTAAATATTGGTAACTTTGGAGGCACCCTAGTTAAAGGGGTTATTACAGCTCCATTAACACCATAATTATTACTATAGCCTTTAAGTTTATGCTGAGCACCTGTTACTTGTACCTTAACCACATTTGATTTAAGAACCAAATTAAAGGTTTGTGATTTTGGTGATTAATTAGTCATTGATTAGTAATTAGTAGAATAATAACAGTGAAGAGTCTGCTATAATGTTATAAACAGTATGTTTTTAAATAGCACACTTGGACCATTTGATTACATGCGTTTAAGTTACTAAACATGCTTTTACAATCCGCAATAAACTGAAAGTGGAACCAAAGCCATAACAAAAGCAATTTTTTGCAAGAATTTCACCGTTGCACTCTGAGCAGCTGCTGGTTCACTGTTTAATGAATTCCTAATCAGGGTTTAGATAGGGACAGGGGCAACCTGAGAGCGCTGTGGCTTTGAATTGATTATTAGCTGCTTTATCTGCTCCCCAGTACTGAGTGAGAAAAAGCCTGGCCGCATATCACAGGAAATGAAAGAGCTGAATCTTCAATCGAGATGGATAAAAAATGTATCAAAGGGAAGATAAGAGAGGCATGCCATGATATATCCTTTCTGAGAGCACTGGGATTGTACACGGATATGCGTATCTATGGATACCTATCAGCCATGACCCTGAGATTTCAAGGAAGATGAGAGCTGAACTGGAGATTCAGAAATGACAGAGCTGTTGCTTGCCTCCAAACAAAGTAGCGGTCACCAATCAGCCCCCGCAATGAATCTGCAGGAAGGCTCTGCCCCAGATGGCTGGGGCTCAGGGTGGCATGGCTTGCTGTTTTTGATTAGCTGTGCATATACAAAAGCTGAACATCTGGAGCTGCCATGTGGCTCATCCATTTGGCCAGCTTCGCACCTCACTGAGCCAGATGCACCCAAACAACTGTGAGCTAAACAGCATGAATCATTCATCGGTGAAAGAGACATACAAGCGCATACTCGCTCACTCACTCATATCTGCTCACACGTACACTCTCTCTCTCCCTTTCTGTACACATGGGAGGTCTAACACCGACTTTCATTAGACTCCTAAAAAGCTATGAATATGCAGTACACATTAAGGCTGGGACTGATTTGTCAAATTGTCCATATTTCATCAAGATGGAGTAACACCACAAGGCCACAGTAATTAAAAAATAAAAAGGAACCCACAACCGGATTGCCATATTATCTCAATTAATAAGCTCTATGCTGCTTAATTAACACTTGGTGGGGTGCTAAGGAGAGGGCTGCTCACTTGGCATTGAACTCCACACACAAAGGTGGCCCATAACAGACAAGGGTAAAGTAAGAGAAAGACAAGTGATTTGTGCATGCATGGCCGCAGCAGTTGTTTTAATCGTTCTTAATTACACTTAGGAGTGAAATGACGTGTTAGCTTTCTGATATCGGCACATTCATGTGTGAAAGGCTGTTTAATAAAGAGCGGCCTGGGGGACGAGCAGGAAGACAATAACAAATGGCACACAGCCAGCTGATAATAAAGCAGTGTGTTAAATGCCAGCTCAAAATTGTGTGATAGGGCACTCTCTCCATTTGCCACAGTGCAGTAGACAGCATTTGAATTTGAATTGGTGCCTCTGGTACAAGATGACCTTATACAGTATATATATAAATACAGGGGTTAGACAATGAAACTGAAACACGTAATTTATTAGTATGGTTTAGGGCCTCTTTTTGCGGCCAATACAGTGTCAATTCATCTTGGGAATGACACATACAAGTCTTGCACAGTGGTCAGAGGGATTTTAA
>JAOUQT010000033.1:19036179-19047121 GCA_025769995.1 Xyliphius kryptos
TGAACCTTCACACTCTGCTCTTACTGGTGCAATGTGCAATTAATGAAGATTGGCCACCAGGGCTTGTCCAATTTAGCCATGAAACCTCCCACACTAAAATGACAGGTGTTTCAGTTTCATTGTCCAACCTCTGTACGTACCTCATGATGAGTTTTCTTGACTGGATGTCTTGAAATGTCTTAGAAGGTGATGAAGGAATGTGTGGCTATTTCCATTAATACTGTAAATAACAAATGTACAGAGCAACAGATCAAATAATGGAGGGAGATAGAGAAGTGTCATCCCTAGCACTTGAGCAGCATGCAACAACTACACCACTCGGGTCTAATAAGACGAGCTCTCTCTGCTAATTAACTCATCCATAACGCTGAGCACTCAATTAATCATTATAGCTTGCTAATTGGAAATAGATAAAGACTGACAAATTCTCCATCCTCCTGCTAAATATCTTAGCGAAGATTACGGAATGTGTTGTGCTTTATTCAGTCAATTAAAATAAACCAATCCATTAGGAATGATTCTTTATCGAGGGTGTTTATCTCATTTATAAATGGTAGTAGAGCTCGTTTGCAGCATAGCAGCATGTCACACTTGTGTACACGATTTTGCTTGTGCCTTTGTATCAATATATGTACCAATCATATGGCAGACAAGGACGGAGGTATAAGCTTGGATTTTGCACCATGATCTATTTTGGGCGTAATGTAATCCACAGAGTATCTCCATCGATAAATAACTAGACTGCTGGCGGAAAATAAACTGCCCTGGGTTTTTCAAGTGCATTATTTTACACTTGCATGTAGTCCATCTCAATTTATTTATTTATTAGTGTCGTTTGGACCAGATGGCTGTTGATGGTTGAGACAGAAAAACTGATGTTCTACAATTTCCAATGACTGCGTGGAAAAAGGCTGACCCCAGGGGAATGCAGTGTGGACAGGTCTGGAGATAAGAGCAGCAGTCCTCCCATGACCTCACTGCTTCTCAGCTTACCTCACAGACTGCTCCGATTGCACCTGACAGGCCACACAAATGATGTTATTGCATCACTTTACTCAAAGGACATCACTTGGTTTAGAGTGAACTGGCTAAACACGTAGTCATCGGTTATTTAGAGACTGTAGTATATTTCAGGGTCAAAGACTGGCTGGGCAAGTCCTCAAGCTTTTTCACAGAGCACCGTGCTTCTCATCCTTCATTGCCATCTCTGGAACTTACTGTTAAAGCATTATTATTTAGTCCTTTTGTAAGCAATCCCTGTCCCAGTCTGTGTATTAATCTTTCATATGTTTCCGAGATCTAGCCTTCTGTAATCCCATCTGTAAGAGACACAAAAAAGCAAGGCAAACGAGAGTTGACCATAAATTATTCATTGTTTCTATCATAAAAAGCTTTACTCACGTCTGGCATGTTTCACTCTTGCAAGGAGAATCCATTGATCCCTGGCTGTTTTTTGGCCTCTGCCCCCTCCCTTTTCCTTTGCGAGAAGTGGTCATACGACACTAGGTGTACTTTCATTGCAACACAAACAGGGACACGTGGCTGTTAGAAAAAAGAAGCCTCTAAACCAGAGCAGACCCAGATACATATACACTGAGCATTCAATAAGCAACACCTAAGCAACGCTCAGTATGAATGCTTGTGGATATGTGGGGGATTTTTTAAACAGCAGCATGTCTTTTATGCAAGACTAGCACATACTTTAAAAAAATTAATTAGCATGTTGATTTAACACCAAAAAGGGTCTCTAACACCTAAATTCTAATTATTTTTGCAAGATAAAAATATTAGTTCTCTGCGTTCAGCATTATCATTTATCCTCAATGTTAGTATAAAAATAAGTTATACTAGATGTATATTAAGTTGGGCTTCTGAGTCAAAAGTAGTGAGTAGTGATCCACACTAGCTATGTTTACATGCGCAAAATTTCTTAATCAGATAAAAAATTTGAATATGACGAGTGTACGCATGCACCAAGCTTTCAAATGTATTAGAAATGAATAACAAAAGAAATCTCATGCACATAAGTATCCACGTAGCCTTTGCTATGACACTCAAAATTGAGCTCAGGTGCATCCTGTTTTCACTGATTATCCTTCAGTTATTCAGTTATTCAGTTCAAATGTGGTAATTCCAGTTGATTGGACATGATTTGGAAATTCACACACCTGTCCATATAAGTCCAAGAATTGTATATAGGATCGTAGGCACAGATCTGGGGACGGGTACAGAAACATTTCTGAATCTTTGAAGATCCCAGTGAGCACAGTGATGTCCATCATCCATTAATGGAAAATGTTAGGAGCCACTAGGTCTCTTACTATAGCTGTCAACCCGGGCAATATGAGCAATTCGGGTAGAAAAGACTTAGTCAGTGAAGTGACCAAGAAACTAAGGCATTCAGCATTGTTCTGTGGAGAGAGGAGGACCTTCCAGAAGCACAACTATTTCTGCGGCAATCCAGGAATCTGGCTAAAAAGCATGATGATGTGGGGATCTTTTAATGGCAGCAGGAACTGGGAGACTCTTCAGGGTTGAAGGAAAAAATGCAGTAATGTACAGAGACATCATTGAAGAAATCCTGCTTCAAAGCACTCTGGACATCAGAGGCGGCAAAGGTTCAGATTGAGGTCTGGAGATTGGACTGGACACTTCCTAACATCAATCTTGTTGATCTGGAACCAGAATGTTGCCCGCTTGCTGGTGTGTTTGGTCATTTTCCTTCTGAAACAACCATTATAAGGGCATTTTTTCAGCATTATGCAACATGACCTCCCTAAACCATTATTCTTGGACCGCCATGTTTTACAGACTTCACAGTGTACTGCGGCTTAAATTCAGTATTTATGGGTGGCCTTTACACCCTTTAAAAACTATCTTGCTCTCATCTGTCCATTTCTTTATGCCAGAGAATATGTTCTTTAGCAAACTGAAACCTTTTAAACACATATTTTTTCAGCAGTGGAACTTTAAGAAGGTTTCTTGCAAATCGTTTGTGTTTATGTAGGTGACTTCTGATTGCCGCAGTACTCCGTTTCCCTGGAGCTGATAATAATAAAGATAATACATTCAACTTCAAGATGGTGAAGTGAAGGCTTGCAGCATCGCCAGCATTTAGGGAAGAGTTGATCAGCAACCCGTGCAATGTCCTCCGATATCAGGTAGTACCAGTTTGGTAAGTAGTCATTAGAAGCAAAACAGATCTGGAACAGAAAAAAAACTATTTAACTCACTAAGCAATGGCTTCAACCACCAGGTACAACATTTGCTGCCCTCCTTTTTAACTAAGGGCCATAGGTGACACCTGTTTCTTCACTGAAGGAATGACCTCACTATTTAACCTCCACACTACTATTAATTTGAGCATGCCCATTTTAATAAATGAGTCAATTACACCCAATAAGCAGCGGGCATGATATTTGATTCTGTTTGTTGCATTACACCTAGTCATGAATTTTTAGTCAAGTTGTATTAGGTTTTCAGTAATTAAAATATGTAATTAAACACATTAGTGATGTTAGACTGATATTATTCTGAACAAGTTTATAAACAGTCATGTGACCGCATTAAATATTCAGTTCTTTATTAAGAAACGTTCACTTACTGATGCTTCATCTTCGTTTGATATGTGGAAATAATTTTAAATAGTTATTAACAGAACTGTGTTCTGAAAAATATTGTCTCCGAATGTTTTGAGCTAGCCAACCCCTCAGCATCTCAGTGGGACAGCAATGTAGTAATTGGTGTGTGTTATGACTCATTTGCATGATGTTTGGTTTTAACATTTTTATGGGTGGCTGCGTGGTGGTGCAGTGGATAGAGCTGTGCCCTCACAGCCAGATGATACTGGGTTTAAACCCTGGGTGGGACGACTCGGAAAATTTCTGTGTGGAATTTGCATGTTCTCTGTGTTCGCGCGGGTTTTCTGCGAGTACTCCAGTTTCCTCCCGCAATCCAAAGATGTGCATGATAGGTTAACTGGTGTCTTCAAATTGCTCGTTAGTGTCTGAATATTGTGTGTGTGTGCTCTATGACAGAGTAGCATCCTGTCTAGTGATGCTCCTGCTATTGGGCCCAGAGTTGCCGGGTGTGCACAGGCTTCCCCATGACCTTAAAACTAGGATTAAGCAAGTATATAAAATAAATGAATGAATTAATAAATGAATGTTTATGAGTGAATGTGTTAGAGCATGCAGAGTTGAGCACCTATCTGTGTTTGTATTTGTCTCTGACATTATTGTTTTTAATCCTGCCTGCTCTGCATTGTCAAAGCCCTGTGTTGCTTAAACAATGGAGCTGTCTCCTTGTCAGCTAATTTGGGAACAAACATTTGCCTGCATGGCAAACAAGCTCTCCTAGGAAGTGCAGTTAATAGGATAATTAAGCAGACAGTAATGAGCTGGATTACTACTAATTATGACAAGGTTTGCTTTGGCATTTGCCTGAGAGGCAGCGTAGAGTTCGGAGTCAACCCAGCTAGAAGCAGATCGGCACATTATGCTGCCACCTGAGTCAACACACACAGTCACAGAGAGGAGTGTGTGACAGCAGATAACGGGTCAGGTCACTCTCTGACAGTTTTGCCAGGGCACAGCAATGCCAAGAACAGTCTGTAATGTGATAGCACCAGTGTCTTTAGATAAGGATCAATTTTACACTTGATAATATGACATGATATATATAGTACTGTCTTCTATGAAGCCGACCCTGAACCAATAACCAAGACTACGGGAGCCGAGAAAGAAGGAAGCAGAGAAATAAGGCAGTGATTAATTGCACAGCATACAAACCCAATTCCATAAAAGTTGGGACAAAGTACAAACTGTAAATAAAATCAGAATGCACTACTTTACCAACTTCAAAAACTCGCACTGTATTCACAATAGAACATAGACAACATATCAAATGTCTAAAGTGAGACTTTTTACAATTTCATGCCAAATATTGACTTATTTGGAATTCCATGACAGCAACACATCTCAAAAAGGTTTGGACGAGGCAATACGAGGTATAAATACAAGGAAGTTCAAGGTACAAAAAAGAAACAGCTTGAGGACCAACTGGCAATAGGTAATTAACATGAATAGGTATAAAATGAGCATCTTGCCGGTAGCGGCTCTCAAAAGTAAAGATGGGTAGAGCATCACCAATCCACCTAATTCTGCACCGACAAATAGTGGAGCGATATCAGAAAGGAGTTCGACAATGTAAAATTTTTAAAGAGTACAGTGATCTACAGTGCATATCATCAAAAGATTCAGAAAACCTTGAAGAATCATTGTGCATAAAGGTCAAAGGCAGAAAACCACACTGGCTGCCTGTGATATTCGGGCCCTTAGATGACTCTGCATCACATACAGGCATGCTTCTGTATTGAAAATCACAAGGAATATTTCCAGAGAATATTATCTGTGACTACAAATTACCTGGCCATCCACCGTTGCCAGCTAAAACTCTATAGTTCAAAGAAGAAGCCGCATCTAAACAAGACATCTCCTCTGGGCCAAGGCTCATTTAAAATGGACTTTGGCAAAGTGAAAAACTGTTCTGTGGTCAGAAGAACCAAAATTTGAAGTTCTTTTTAGAAATCAGGGACGCGTGTTATTAGGACTAAAGAGGAAAAGGCATCATGACTGTGTAGAAGAAGGTCCAACTTTCACCCACAGAAAACATTTGTCACATCATAAAACGGGAGATATGAAAAAAGACCTAAGACAGTTGAGCAACTAAAATCCTACATAAGACAAGAATTGGTTAAAATTCCTATCCCTCAACCTGAGCAACTCCGCAGTCCCCAGATGTTTACAGACTGTTGTAGAGAAAAATGGATGTTTCACAGTGGTAAACATGGCATTGTCCAAACTTTTTTGAGATGTGTTGTTGACACGAAATTTTAAATCCCCGAATTTTTCTCTTTAAATGATACATTTTCTCAGTTTGAACATCTGATATGTCATCTTTGGAGAGCCACTGCTCTCATGGCATTATACTACTTCGTCCCACACTAATGTAACTGTTTGTCTGGGGTTGTTGGGAAATGTAGATTCATAATGCTGCCTTCAGGGAGGCAACTGTAGATGCTGACCCTATACAAATGTATTTTTTGTTACGCCCCACACTCATGTGACCCTATGGGGCCAACAACACTCCAGCATGGATCCAGATAAGACTTAAAGCAAACCTTTAGAATGACTAAGGTATTAGGATTTATTAACAGTAAATCACAACGCTGCTAAGACAAGAAGAAAAGTCAGAAATATAACCCACCTGTGCAGTGAAACACACACTAGTGAAGCTACTGGGAATCGAACCGGGGTTCTTCCCGTTGCAATGCCAGTTCCTTAACCATAAGCCTTAGGAAGTAAGGTTTCATAAGATGAGACTCTTAAAGTTAAATCGTGTGATACTGCTGTCTGTGATGTCACTTTATGAGGAACAACTCTCAGGTGCAATGGAATGAAAGGCTCACTGTCTTAGGAATGCGCAATGTCTTTCATATACAACGTCTTTAAATGCCAATCAATGGAAAATCGTTCAAATCGCGTTTGTACTTTATCTGATTAAACTACTGATTAGAACTCAAATGAATAATTTACTGAATACATCAAGATTGATATAAACATATGAAGTGTCACTGTAGCTCAGTCAAAAACATTTGGTCTGATTATTCAGTTAGTTTATATGTAGTGATGGTGCTAGTGATCAGGCTACTTTATACTATAGAAACTACCTTGAAATGCTGGGGTGGATTTCTTATTGTGGCAATGGGCACAGTTTGCTCGATAGAATGACCCCAGTGACCCCAATCTTTGTATATTATACATTTTGTACTGAAATTTATCCAGGAATTTAGCGATTACTGGAACCATAAACCAACAATGAACCATAAACCAACAATAGCTGAGATTTATACAGTACTAGAGGACAAAACAATACACACTTCACACTGGATAATGCACTGTAGCTGTAAAACTGCACTGTTTCTCTTACAGTTCAGTGAAGTTTCTAAATGTGATCTGTTTTGTGATAGTTGGCTTGATGACAATATTATGTATACACACCAGTCTGTGTAATTGACTAAACTATTTTAGAGACAGGCTTTAGTATAATTTTAGGAATTACTAAGGTAAAAAGAAAATTAAGAGAATGTGTAACATCACTATCTTCTTTTACAATAAGTGAAGGGAAAGGGAGGAAACACAATGGACACATTAAAGATAGACTCACAGTTCAGTTATATATTAGACTCCAAAAGCAGACAGAAGAACGATCCGTTGTTTCTGGGACTACTGTACATCTATCAAGCTGATCCAAGACCAACAAGACCAGCTGCCCGAAGATCACGAATACCCAGTCTGGTTTTCCGCCTTGATCTTCCAGAAGAATTCCTTTCTGATATCGCTCCAGTACTTTTCAATGCAGAATTAGGTGGACTGGTGATCCTCTTTCCATCTTTACTTCTGAGAGCCATTGCCACTCCAAGATGCGCATTTTACACCCAGTCATGTTAATGACCTATTGCCAGTTAGTCCTCCAGCGGTTCCTTTTTTGTACATTTAACTTTTCCAGCCTCTTATTTTTTATATTTATTAAAGGTTTAGACTCATTTTGCCTTCGGAACCGCCTTAATTCTTTGTGGCATACTTTTAACAGAGATAATTTAGGCATGTCTACATGCCTAAATGCATTGAGTTGTGGCTGATTAGATATTTGTGTTAACAAGCAATTGATCAGGTGTACCTAATTAAATGGCTGGCGAGTGTATGTTTACACAGCAGGTATTGTATAAAAATAAAAAAGTCTGATATTTAATGATCCTGTATCATTCTAATGAACTCTGCTATGAAATTTTAAGCTAGCATGCTATGACTGGACTAGGAGAAAACACTTAGTATTAGTTATGGATGATTAAGTTATCTAAACCCAAACACCCATTTTAATTGCTACATAGTGGTCAGGCCAGCTGACATTATAGTTATGCCGTTTGTGTTAATTATAGGGGGAAAGATCATGATGTTTTAAAAAAAGCTAATTGAATGGAAAATATATGTTCATTTTGTATATTACATTAATTCATTTAAACTGCTATAATTGGAATTGTTTGTGTTAGGGAGTAGTATATCCTCCCTATAGTTATCTTCTGTCTCACTGCTGTTAAGTCATTACCATTAAACTGCTTGTGATGTTTATGGAACTGGGTTGATGTTTTGATATTGTTGTAATAGTCATTTCATTTCCTTTTAAGTCCATCAAGGAACTATATCAGACAAAAAAATTATAATAATCTGCTATTAAACAGCCCAAGCTCTAACACATACTGCAACAGCCAAGGAAAGGCCAGGGAGACAAACGGCCATGCAGAGAAATGAACAGTGGGAGAGCTTGAGTTAAATTTGTGTATATCCTTACAGCGGCTTCAATTTATAACATACTCCAAAACAATAAAAAAATATGAAAAGAGAAACAGTAGACATGGAAGGAGGAGTTTATTGGAAGAAAAAAAAAGAAAAGAAAAAAGTGAATCCTAATGCGATTGGAGTTAAACCCCAGGCAGTGCGATGGTTCCATTAAAGCATGCCACTTGCCCCAGCAGCTCTCGATAAGACAGCTGAGGCTGGGATTTACGGCTTTGGCTTATCGTCATCTTCACATCAGTCTTGTGCCAAGTGCAGGACCAAGACACCAAATCCTGCATGATTGGGAAACAAATTAAAGTAAGAAGGCTTATGCTACGGGATGGGAGGCGAGACAGAAAAACAGGTGAGTGTGGGGGTGAGAAGGGCATGTAAACACAGGGTGAGAGAGGGTGAGAAGGTTCGGGTAAAGCGACAGTAAGAGATGAAGGGAAATTTAGACAAAGCCCGGAGAAATACAAAGGAATTACACATTGGCTGCTTTGTCTCGCTGAGTCTTTTCCTTCGAACACCCTTACACTGTAATGTCTTTTCTTTTACATAATAATTAGATTACGACAAGAGTTTTAGTTTCCTGCTTCTAAAATAAAATTGGTTTTCTTTTTCCACGCATGTGTTCAGTGAGATGAAGTCGTAATATTACAGCATTTAATACAAGCCTGCATATGGCCTTGTCGGATGACACAGAACAGTGGAGCATGATTGTACTTTCTCTTAAATCCTGTTTATTGTATTATAAAGGACATTACAGACTATGATTCAAAGATTTTACATATTTTGTTTTATTTATAAGTCAAAACACATAGCAGAATGTAAAGGCTGTTCCAGAGATTGTATTTGAGCCATGTCCTGAATGTGGATTATAAGGAGACACTGGAGTGAATTTTCATACCTGTCCCATCCCACTTCTGGTAAAATCACTCCCAGTCCCATTAAAAATGACTCCCGCTCCTGTACTGCTCCTTCTAATTTTAAAATTATTTTGGTTTTTAGGCAATACAATTAATTACATGTAATCTTCTCCCCATTCTTTTTAAGATTACTTTGTGTTCTACACTTTGTTTCTAAATATATTCAGGATTCAAAAGAGAGACAGTTGTTAATCTGTGGTAATACAGGGGACATTTATGCCTTAATTACATTTTATGCCTTAATAAAAGTAGTTTTTCCTATGGAGGACCATCTACTAAACCCCCGTACCGATACTTTGTGCAAATACATCTAAATTATTGTATCCAGTGAGGGACAGTTGTTTGGATGAAAATGACCTTGTTGATATTAGCGAGAGCTCAGAGGAGATTGGACAGACTGGTTCGAGATGATGATAGAAAGACAAGAGTAACTCAAATAAACACTGGTTACAACCAAGTAATGTAGAATACCATCTCTGTAGAAAGTATGATATGAAAATATGAACCACATCAAATCTCACAAGTTACACAACAAGTGATGATTGTCCCACATGGCAACACTGAAGGAACAGTAATGACAGTACGTATGGAGGGAGTAAGAAGACTTGGAGGAGAATAACCTGGATGAGCAACATTACAATGTTGACTGGATTATCATGTTCCTGATCATTACTAGCAACATGAGACATGAGGGCATTGTAGAAAGCTGGCTCACCCATATGGCCAACCATCGCGAAGCACCAACATTATGATTGCATTATAGGTTGTGAGGTCATTTGCTTTACTGAGACTTAGCATTAATTAACTGCATCAATATTTATCTCACTGTGTGTGTGTGTGTGTGTGTGTGTGTGTTTTTTCTCTTTACAGAGGCTCCAGAAGGAATCAATAGAGCTTAGTAAGGAGAGATTGAGTCAGCCTTGGACATTTTGTGTACAATTCCTTTAAGAAATAATCGTTCCTCTTTTGTTTATGTGTGTGTGCTATGCATGTGTGAATCTTTCTCACTCTCTCTCATTCTCTCTGTGGTCGTGTGTGTGTGTGTGTGTGTGTGAGAGAGAGAGTCTCAGCTTATGTCAGCCTCTCTGAGCTTTTAAAATACAGTATGTTTCAGTGAGGTTATGGAGGCACATGATAATAATAACATTTGACACACACACACATGCACACACACTTACTCCAGCTGCCAGCAGACTTCCATCACTGGCGTTAGTGCTCTTCTTATTGCACTCTACCCGACACACCTCTTTTCTCTCAGTATTACTGCAGCATTGCCTCTGTATCTCTGTGTGTTTCTCTGTTTTCATGCAGCTTTTGTGACCTTGTACTGATTTTGCACCGCTCTTCAGGGATTGTTTTGATAAAATGTGGGAAGTGGAAGAGAAATGCAGCTGTTTTCCTATCACTGTAGTTCCATACATGTCCCGGAATGTTCCCTTAATGAACATGCATCTGATCTGTCCATCAATTTGGTCTGAACATGATATTCAATGAGAAAAGAAAAAGGAACACACATGTCTAGGATAAGTTATCATGGAGAAAAGTGTCTGCACACAGCGGAATTGGTCCTCCGCATTTAACCCATCCGTGCAGTGAAACACACAAATACACACAAGT
>JAOUQT010000033.1:19105971-19124421 GCA_025769995.1 Xyliphius kryptos
CCAACCTGGTGCTTCCTGATATCCTTACTGCTGCGAACCCTCTCACTACTGCCTGCACTGCCACCTTGGGTTTGTCAAAGGCGCTATCTAAGTCGAAATTATTATTATTTGTGTATAAAGTGCAAGACTTACGTATGATATGACCTTGTTCCCGTCATTAACAAGGCCATCGATGCCGAAGATAACGCTAATCATTCGATAAACAATCTGATATAACAGAACTGCACATCATCCGCTCTCCCTAATCATTATTTAAAAAATACCCACCAATTACACACACAGTACCAACCCCTGTCTAGAATACCATGGTTCAAAGGGAATGTGTTTAGAGATCAAAGGTTCACATACCTGTTTGTGCATTTCAATGTTGAGCCCATAGGACATTTCATAGTACTGAAAACGAGAGGAGAAAAAAACAAACCATTCTGCTCAGAATATGCGAAACATAATCAAATATTCTCACAGTACATCATAGAGGTGCAGTGTTCGGGGTAAACGCATAAGGAATAAAGCAAGCTTTTGATGAACACTTCAAGCCCTTTCTGTATTCCGATTCTTGACCCTTCTCATCTTTAAATCAAAGCCAGAACAGGACGTACCCATATGACTGGAATTAAATCCAGAAGAATCTCTGACTTCATCACAAAAGTATCTATAACCTGTGATCATTGCTTCCGGTACAGTATTTTCTGCTTGCAGGATTTTCCATCAGCATGGAGACAGCATGGGGGATCGCTCCTCGTGTTTACCCAACCTTTCCTCCTTCCATCAGCCTGACAAGCGCTTTAATGTGAACGAAATGTTTAACTAGCGTCCCCAGGTATCGGCTAAAGTTATCCGCTGTGTATTTACTCTAGATAAGAGAATACACTTCCATGGTATGACCTTGTAGAATTACACCACGTCGAGCCTTTGTTTGTTCCGCTGCTGATCATAAAACCTGGGGTGGGGCAAATTTTCTGATCGCTAAACACTTGCGCTAAAATCTGCCTCCTTTATGGAACGGCGTTAATGATTAAGCTTCCACTTAAGATGAACAGCGATTGTGCCAAGCTCCATGTTTGTGTGTTAAATCTCATTATTAGCAGACTGTACGTTTCCGCTGCAGTCGAGCATTTTCCCACAGACACCGCTGGCCCTCCTCCATCACCCCTCACCTAATTTACAGCTATGCATTTGTCCGAGAGCAGTGTCTCCTTGGAGAATAATCAGATCTCTGCACAGAGGGAGGCAGATTGAGGGAGAACTAGAGAGGAGGAGGGGGTGTGTAGAATGGAGGAGAGAGTTGGAGAATAATAGGGAGACAATGCTATAGTCATTGAACCCTGTGGCTATGGGTGGGTATATAAAATGCCTAAGCCTCAAAACAGTCACTCAGGAAAACTAAAGGCACTAGGAAAGGTTCATCAGTCATATTTACACAAAATACAGGTAAAACACCAAATACACCACTATTGTACTCAATAAATAATTGCAGCTTAAGACTTACCATGACATAGTGGCGCTGCATCTCAGTCTTCTCGCTGGCTAATTTGTCATACTCCACCTTAAGACTGAAATAACACACATGTATTTAGATACTACATTTTCCTCTCCAACTTATCGTTTATTTGTGGTGCGCTTTCTAAAGTGATCTTACAATAATATTTGCTGTCGCGTCAAAGACGCACGCATCACTGATTCTATATAAACCTGCTCTTTCTCTGCACGCTGGACATTATCTGACCATGTATCAAACTTTCAATTATTACCTGTGATACTGAGCTTGCAGGAACTGAAATTCATCCTTGATTCTGTCGCAGGATTCGGCCACAGTGAATTTGAAGCCCGGCTGGCCAGGCTGGTGGGGTGCCTGAAAGACAGCAATCACATGAACCAAGGTCAGTTACATCCTGCGAGAAGCACATTTTGTTTTCCAAAAACAGCACAAGACTTGAAAGCATTCTGCATCCGCAAGGAAGTGCCGCTAATATTTCTGGCCCCCAGAAACAAGTGGCCATCTTTCATCAGGTTTAGTCAGGAGACGTCTTTTAAAAAGGTGCGCATCAACACCAGGCAGGTCAAATATAAGAAAAATGAAAATGTGCATGCTCTCATTCCAGATGTTCTTTGTTTAATATGAATTGTTAAATATTTCTCATGATCATTATTACATAAAGAATTCCCATTAATGCTTGCATTTTTTTTAAAGACATTACTTGGAGATTTCCCTCTGGCCAGCTGTTTCCTTTTGAGTGAATGAGTGGTGTACATCAGAATAGCTAAATCGATGCAGATGCAGCAAATTACGTCTCATATCAGTTCAAGATGCGCAACTTACCGGATGCCGGCCCTGAGGATACATCCTGAAATGTATCCGCTATTTCTCAGAGGCTCGCCGGTGTGCTGGATAGAGATGACCCGGTGTGTAATTCAGCACATCGGCCAGAGCTGCAGGGGTAAACACCCCGACTGACTGACCAACACTCCCCGTTCCTTCTCTCAGATCTGCTCGAACCGTACACCTTTTCAATGCAAACAAACAAAAAAACACAGCAAGTTGAGTCGCGCACAGATCGACTGGGATACAGTAACATTCAAATACTCATTATGGATTACGGAAAAGTCTGATCAGAATATTACAGCTTTTCTAAAACAGCGCTCGAGTACATGCCATCAGGTATTCTTAAGAAGGAGCCGGGTTCGATCCCAGGGAGGATGACCTGGGCAATTTCAACATAGAGTTTGCATGTTCTCTCAGAGTCTGTACGGGTTTTCTGCAGTGTCCTCCTGCATTGTAAAGACATGCATGCGAGGTAAATGGGTGTCTCTAAAGGGGCCCTTAATATGTGGATGTGTGGCTTGGGGGTTGCCTGGTGGCACCGGCTGGGTCGTGAGCCCTTGTGGATTATTTAGCTGAAGAAAACGAATGAATGAATGAATAAGCAGGTAATTGAACTAGTAAAGCGAAGCGGACATATTACTTACTCAAATAAACACAACTGTGATTGACAAGACGCACTGGTTGTTTTATTTCTTTGTTTGGCCATTACCTATCTACAGCTCACCTTACCAAACATTAGCAAACAGGTTCAGCCAAGTTGCTAAGTAGTAACACACTAAACACAGATATATAGCAGTGTCCCAGACAACCTCGCGGTTTTTCCGGGTGATTCCGAATCGTAACTCGTGGAGAAACAAAATATACAGTGTTCTGGCTCCGCTAGCCAACGTACCTGCCGTCGCGTCTCCAGGCGTCCGAATGGAAACAAAAGCCGCTTTAAAAACGCGGAACCACTGTCCTAAACATTAAGAGTGGATGTCTAACACATTTATGTCGCCCAAGTGTCGAAAATGTTCATGTTTCAGTACCGACGACATGCATAACCCATCTTCCTTGGTTCTTTTTCTCTCACGCGCTCTCCCTGCCTCGATATTCAAACTCGACTGGAGGCAACCGGTTCTCCTACTGCAGGTTCCGAACCCGGGGGCTTCACAGATTCTCTCGCTACTCCGCACAAACCTCCACCGCTCACTTGACTGGTCACGTAATCCAAAATAGATCGTCCCAAAACGTATTTCCGATGTTCGAAGAGCTCGAGGAAGGGCTTGGAAGTGTAACGCCGAAGCCCGATTTCACATTTCCTACTCGCCCAGCGCCGTTTGCCCAGTGCCACACACAGACAGACTACTGACACGAGGGCTGAACTACCGCGAAAGTGCCTCTCTTTAGCCAATCAAAAACACGGACACGGAGTCGAGGCGAGCACTCCAATCGCAGCGTGGCGTCCCCACGTGGGAACATCGGGTCGAGAGTGACGTCATCCTCGCCATTTTAGATCAGAACAGGTAGCTCGGTGTCACTAAACATTTCTAGGTATTTCTCTATATATTGTGGACAAGCGTTTACTGGAATCTCCATTAAATTGATTGTCATTGAGGATCCATTATTTTCTCCACCTATCCACTTACCCAATTTAATGAATCAACTGGAATTATCATACTATAAGGGTGTAAACTAAGCTATTGTACTGCCATTAAAATATTTTAAAAGGATACGAAAAACAACATATAAAACCTTACAACGCGCGGAAAAGAAAACTTTATCTTTGCAGATTAAGGTATTGTCCGCCATACAATTTTATATACAGTTCACCTCTGCTGTTTTACGCTGGTTTATTAATAATAATCAGTGACGATCTATCTGAGTACCATACTGGCTAATCATGTATTCCTCCCCGAAACGCGCTTTTTGTTCCACGAACACTTTTAAAGTGTGTATCATAGTGAGGAATATGGAATACGATCCATTTTGTTAGAAATAAGATTGTTTGGGTCTGATCTCCGTGAACGTCGGCCATGTCGGAGCTGTGCAGTAACTGCCTATCCTGGGTTGGCTGCTTGATGTCACACACGTGGGCTCGGTCTGCGGCTTTACACCTTCTTAGCCAATGAAGATGCAGCTCGCCGGTGCTCTTGATTCCGATTGGGTACGGAAGGTTAAGCCTGTCGTTCAAGAAGGTTTGTTGTCAATCAATACCACGCGGGGTCAAGCGCTGACAAATGCCTGTGCTTCTCGGTCTTCTGCTCGTGAATAGTGCCTGGAATGGCTGCTTAATTAGCTTCGAATGGCTTTTCTTTCCAGTTCAAACAATCTGTTACTACCACGTGGTAATGAGAGCCTTACATAAAACAAAGGAACAAAGCAGCATGCAAACACTTAGAGTATTTTAAAAAGCATGGATTTCTCTGAAGAATATTAACATTATGGTGTTACTTATTAATCAATAATATCAATTATGCACACCTTGTTGTAAATTACTATTATATTAACACGTCAACTTTATCATATACATTAGAATATATATATATATATATATGTGTGTGTGTGTGTGATATACACTCACCAGCCATTTTATTATGTACACCTTGTTAAAAAAAATGTTGGGCCTCCTTTATATTCATGCATTTTCTCTGCTTAATCCACATAGGGTCGCGGGCCTTCCGTTGCCCACCCGGCAACTCTGGGTACAACTGCAGAAACAACGCTAGACAGGGTGCCAATCATATTCACAGCATTTCACACGCCACTTTATAGAAACCTAGCATACATGTCTTTAGAATGTTGAAGGAAACTCATAGAAAACTTGCACAAACATGGGAAGAACTTAAAAACTCGCTTGCTGTGAGGCAAGAGCACTACCACTGCGCAACCCTACTTTTACCCTCAGAACTGCCTTATTTCTTCATGGCATCATTTCAACAGGGATGGCATTTTATATTCTTCGGTTGTAACGAGTGATTATTTGAGTTACTGTTGCTTTTCTATCATCTCGTACCAGTCTGTCCATTCTCCTCTGAACTCTCACATCAGAAATGCATTTTTATCCACACAACTGTCCCTCACTGGATATTTTCTCTTTTTCAGACCATTCTTAGTAAACACTAGAGATGGTTGTGTGTAAAAATCCCAGTAGATCAGCAGTTTCTGTAATACTCAGTACAAATCATCTGGCACTAACCAGTTACGGCCATAGGATTAGCTCATTAGATATTTGTGTGACCATGCAGTTGACCAGATGTACCTAATAAAGTGGCCAGAGAGGGTAACGTTTGTACTATGTTTTACAGTAATTGCTACTTTGATTGAAAGCATGGGAAACATGTTAATAATAATGCAAATGCAATGAGCCATTCATTTATTGTTTTTTCTAGCATACACATCATGTGCAAAACTAGCATGCAGGACAGGGGCGCTTGTCCATTTGGAAAACGTGTAATGCACCATGAGAAGGCTTAACACTTATCCGAGTAGTGGGAGTTCTTATGGCTCGTTGATGTGATGGCTGTAGAACTGAAGGTTTCCATGGTGTTGGTAGCAAACGGATGGTGTCAGACACTCATTCACACTACAGGTTTTTGCACCAGGCTTGGGACTGAGACTCTTGATTCTGTCCATTCTTGTTATAAAAAAAACAAGGTGGTGTTTTTCTGGGCCATTCCTTTGGTTTAGACCGAAGCTGTGTATGTGTGTGTGTACACTCACTAGAACTGGCAGCCTAATCTCTCCCAGGCAACCCCCCTTTGAGCCGGTTGAATAGAAAGTGCTTGGATTTAGAGCAACAAAAGGCTGGCCATAACCTCTGAGTGGGGGAGAGGGCAAGGTCTCATCCGCCTATGCAGACCTCACCCACTGTTTATTTATATGGAAACCCCAGCCGCTGTGAAACCCCCCTCTCAGGATTTACACATGCCGCTATTTGCAGAGGTGCTTTTAATTCTTCTCAGTACAAGGGATCACCCTCTCTACTTTCAACCCAAGTCACTGCCACATTCCCACACACCCACCTGGTTCCCTCAATACACACACACACACACAAAAATGACTAAAACAAGCAGTGTTCAAACGCATCAGTATCAATGAGCAGGAGGAGTCCACTTTTCAGGTATTAGTGTGTGCTCTAAAGTTGTTAGTACTTGTGTAACCTTGTAAGGGAAAGCTCACACAATAAATGCCCCTCCACCCCCACTGTAAAGTCTTAGCCACTGCTAACATTATGAGGTTAGCTGATAGGGCAACCATGTATCTTTGAGTTCCATTTACTTTTGTCACACTGAAAAACAAGCACAGATAAATGATCACACATCAATACATTCATCACCAGTGGATTGGTGCCATATGCATATTGCTATCATCACTAATGTGACACAGTCAGAAAAAAAAAAACCCTGATACCCAGTAATGTTCTCTGATCACATAAATGAGTAATGCTCGCTGCATCTGTGCATAGACAGTGTGAGGATCCTGCTCATGGAGCAGAAAAATGGGGGTCTTATTTTCATGATGAGTGGGTTGCAGCCATGTTACTGTCTCCAGGATACTCTCATGCTTTCTAGTCCTGTTTTACAGATACACACACACACACACACACATATATATATACAAATACATTCCAACCCCTACAATGAGCCCAGTGTGTGACAGAGGGGTATGAAGGGGTGACAGTGTATCAGAATGACTCGACAGGCTGTAATCAATGCAAACAGGATGAAAAGCCTTATCAAAGGGGACAAATACAGGCACGAACAGTGTCACCAAACAAAAAGGGAACAAAGCCATTGACAAGGGCTCCAGAACGCCTCAGTACAAGCAGCCAGAGGGAAATACAGCCAATTACTACTCTGAAATTATAATTCCCAGATGTCCACAACCACTCACTGATCTCTTATAACTTCAAGTACATGCATCAGCAAAGCGTGCTGAAAGCTAACAAGCTCTTAACGTGTGTTGTGTCCAAAACTCTGTTCTATTCAATATGCGCCATTATCAGGGTTTCCTTTCGGCTGTGATGTCACAACTTAGAAGTTTTGAGTCTGTCAATAATGGTCAGCGCTAGAAAAATCATGTATGTGTCTACACTCACCAGACACTTTATTAGGTACACCTGTTCAATTGCTTGTTTAGACAAATATCTAATTAGCCAATCACATGGACGCAACTCAATGCAATTAGTCATGTAGAGGTGGTCAAGACAACTTGCTGAAGTGCAAACCAAGCATTAGAATGAGCAAGAAAGTTGATTTAAGTGACTTTGAATGTGGCATGGTTGTTGGCGCCAGAAGTGCTGGTCTGAGTATTTTATAAACTGCTGATCTACTGGGATTTTCACACACAACGCATTTAACCAATCCGTGCAGTGAAACACATATTTTACATACACTAGTGAAGAGAGCACATGTGCCCAGCAGCCTGCACAGCACATGGGGAGCAACTGGGTGACTTGCCAAAGGGCACTTCATCGGTAACTGGGCAGTACTGAGAATCTAACCGAGGACCTTCATGGTTTCAAGGCTGGTTCCTTAACCATAAGCCTATGACCGCTCCCATATTTTGTACTATAAGAAAAATCTCATTTGAGTGGTGACCCTAACACATTTGATACAAATGCATAATTAAACTGCATTGCTTAAAGAAAGGGTGACATGCTAGCGCACTTTCCTGACAGCAAGAAGGACCCGGGCTCAATCCAAAGATAGGAATACTCTGGAAATTCTGTGTGAAGTTTTTTTATGGGTGATCCGGGTTCTTCCTGCATTTCCAAAGCCATGCATGCATGTTAGGTTAATCTGTGTTTCTAAAGTGGCCCTTAGTGTGTGAATGTGTGCGTGTGACTGTGAATGTGTCTTACAATGGAGTGGCAACCTGTCTAGGTCTGTTTCTCCCCTTGTGCTCAGAGTTGCCCAGTGTGGATTAAGGGGAAGAAAATTGATTAAATTTTAAAGAAAAATAATAATAAAGATCAGACTATTACTACATTATTTAGCACCATGGGTGAATCTTATAATAGTGTGTGCTCCACGGTAAAAACCTAAATCAGTAATAATTGTCACACATGTATATCCTGTAAACACTGACGTTTACATGTCAGATGGCAATTCTTTTCTCATTTGCAATATGTGTTAAGGTTATATTCATGCCCCTTATGCAGGGGTTAATGCTATTCAGCACCAGACAATATAAAAAGGGCTACAATAAGAGCTCGGAGAACAGAGCAGCTCTAATGACTATTGTGTGTGCTGCGCCTGACTCATCTGTCAAGAGGCTTGTACGCTCCCGTATACAAAGCCTTTCCTCCTCCTTAATGGTAAGGCCATCATTGATTCTGCTCAGGCGAACAGGCTGTATGATATGAAGCCCTTCACGAGTGACCTCATGTCCGCCATTTCTACAAATGAAAGACTCCGTTGCTGCTATTGATGATTACTAATCGAATTAAATTGTATGATAGACGCACAATCATATAGCTTTAGGCTAATATGCTGTGCAGACACAAATAACAAAATGACACTCGAGATGGATGTGTGCCTGTCCAAAAGGGGAGGCGAGAAAATGTGTATGTCCACACCGACACACTTGCCGAGTGCTGGCATGTTCAATCAGGCTAAGCAGGAGCTGTTTTCACGCTGCTGTTAGGTAATTGCCAAAGCAACTTTTCCTCGGCATTTAGCCTACATCAATTTTCGCAATGAGCTGCTAAAGTTCCCAGAGCCGTCCCTTTGAACTCCCTGAGCATAAAACCTCGGTCTGTCTCTTCTCGCCTTTCCTCCCCCTCTCATTATAGCCGGGGAAGATTACTCACTGCATGGCAGAGCCTAATAGGGCATTGTGCCGTCATTATTCCTCACTGATCAACAGGCGGCTCTCACTTGTCTGACACTCGTCTCCCCCCCCTTTTACAAACACACACACACACTTATGCACATATATCTAAGTAGTTCACCCCCACTTCCTACTTTGGCTTTAAAGTCATAAAGCTTAAGGTGCTCTAGGTTGTATCTAGGTTGTATTCAACCTAAAGGATAGACAAAACAATGGGCCGTAATCAAGACCATAAGAGTTGCCACACCTTGAAAAAAGCTTTTGAAGGGGTTGGGGGATGTGTGAAACATGATTTACACACACAGTAGGGGGAAAGCTCAAAGGGAATTTTACATTTTTGTTTGTCACATTTTTGCTACAGGAACAATAGCTTCCACAAATGATCCTATGCATCACATGTTATTAAATATTATTTTTTACCTACTTAATATCCAGCTAATGTCATTATTAAACATTTCCAACCCTAAACATCACCACACGTTGATTTGAAAGCATCTAAGGTGTTTCCCAAGTTTAGACAGACTCTAATTAGTTCCTTCCCCACAATTTTACACAAACCGGGTGGCGCTGTCATACATCTCCTGTGCCTTGATCACCAGCAGCAGAATTCAGAGAAAATCACTGGGGTGGGATTGATTTCGGCATCATGACTGACAGTACTGCAGATGAATCTAGGCAAAACTAATTGTCTGACAGATTTATCCCTCGTACTGTGTCTTCTTCCCAGCTGCTGAGAAAGAGGGGGTTAGAGAGTGAGGGCACATTACAAGAAACACTGATGTGCATTATTTTGTAGATCAATCTGTGACTGCATTGAGATATGTTACCATGGGAACTGAAAGCCCAGTGGATTGTGGGTCAATTGCAGGAAGAGTTGTCTAAGCAGACTAAGGAGCAGACATCTGTCTATAGCTGAGAATGCCGGCCTTGGGGCAAAGCTGAAGGTGGGCCACTGGGGGTCATCAGGCCATCTCTGAGTCAGATATTTCAGCTCAGCCCTTCAGGGAGAAAAACATGTGAGCACACAGTGGTAGAATTTCTGTTCACACATGTCAGCCACAAGGATGTTTTAGAAAGGCAAATAGTGATGTTGGCTCCTTTTTGTAGTTAGTTAGGCTTCAGAATGTAAAATATCTCTCTCAGCCTTACCCTAGTGCCAAACACGAGGTGTTATTTCAGCTGGCAGCCTCACACCTTCTTGTACCAATAAATCGCCCCTCTTACAATTGTTCAGGGTTTCCATGGCTTGACTCTTGTTACCTGAAATTACCCTTTCCTCTGAAAGGCTACTTATAAAAAACAGGTAAGTCTATAAATATGTTTTTTTTTAAACAACCTGGTACTGCTGGTACTTACTAAACACCATATTATCAGTAGGCAATGCCTCATAACTCACTCTGCAGGATGTCAGAACTAATCTATACTAATTTCGGTATAGAGAATATGAATGAGATTTCATGTGGGTCAGAAAAGGTAAGTTGTTGGTGCTACTTAAGCTAAATCATGAGCAAATACTACAACATAACATCCTCTGCAAAGTCAGTGCATAGTTACCATGGAAATGTAATTGTATTTAAACTGTGGACAATGTGATTTACAGAGGCTTATAGTGTTTTAAAGAATATACTATACATGTACCACACTGCACAGTGGAGATGTTCACTGGCCAAATGTAGCCAACATACTGAGATGTTTGGCGTACCCGCAAAATATTACTATTGCCTTTTATATGAAACATTCCCTTCATTCGAGTCAAAAACACTGTTACCGAATATAGTAAATAGGGGCAGTCATAGGGTTCAGATAAGAAACTGGTATTGCGGTTTGATTCCAGGTGCCGCCAAGTCAGGATACAGCTGAAGTGCCGTTGGGCAAGGCACCTAACCCCCGGTTGCTCCCCGGGCACGGGTGCTTACCTCACAAGTTTGTGTACTATATGTATGATGTGTATTTCAGTTCACATATGGGTAAAATGAGGACAAAAATTCGGCTGTGTGCAAGATTAGTGGCAAATAGTTCACTTTCATATGGCTTTTGGTGAGTCGAAAATGATCTACACCCTTTGCTGTTAAATTATAATCAACAGTTAGGTCAGTAAAGTGTTACTCTAAGCTAATGAGTTATTATTTCCATGTCCATGTTCTTTTAGATTGCTCCTGCATCACAAAGAATAAAAAACTGATTGCAGATCAATTCACAAACCAACATTGTTCTGAAATGAGTTGGAATACATACATTTGACTGATGATAGACTTAATTTACATTACATCCCAACTTTATTCAGAGGGTTACTAAGACAGGCTGTGGATCTACTATGACACTGACCAGGATAAACATCAACTGCAAATAAATGAATAAAAATGTATACCTATTTAGCTAAACACAAAGGATTCAAGAGTTAGATGTATACGTCTATGTGTAGGTCTTTACTGACAGCCCTATCAATATATACACTGCTAAGTTTAAATGTCTGGGATTTATTCGGATGCAAACATATCTGTGGCTCTTCAACACAAACAAGCATTTGGTGGGGAATTAGGAGGGGTGATTAAATTGTCACTTGTCTAGCTAGCAGTGCTTTCTGATTATAAAGACTTATCACACACAGCACCATTACGGATGTCGACTTTATTTATAGAACATATTCTAGAAACCAGAGGAACTTGGCTAATAAAGTGACTGCACCGAAAAGCACAAAAGAGAGGTTCAGACAGTCTGTCACATGAGTAGTAAATCAATCACAGACCGTATCTTATTGGTTTGTGTTCCTTTTTTACAACTGATCCCAAATAAATAAATAAATAAGTGGAAGAGGTTCTGGAATTATCAGCTCAAGAGGTCAATATTCCGATGTAATTTGATATACAGTACTTCACCGCTCTTTCTATTATATGATATATGATTTTATATGATCTCCATGAGCAAATCCTACACCCTGGAGTAACAGATACCGAGAGAGAGGATTGGTGCTTGGACACACTTAGGACAGGCAGCTTGTGCTGCTTTTGCAGAACAAAGCCGACTGCAATTACTTCACGAAGGACCCCTATTCATTTTCTTCCAGGATACTGTAATTTCATGACTTCCACACCGGGGTTTTTTTTCTGCCACAAAAGCAATAAACTGCTACTCCTCTAGGCAAAATTGCCTGTGCACAAGCACTACTAGAGCTCCTGACTGACACATGCTTCACGAAAAAAATTACTCCTCCATCTGCCAAGCTCACCGCCTCCAAGGGGGACTCCATTCTGCTATTAAGTCAAAAATGAGAGAGTGATAGAACACGATAGGGAGGGAATGTAATAGAGTCATGAAGTGAAAGAAAGAGAGAGTTAGGGAAAATGGGAAGAGTGAATTGAGTAAAAGAATAATAGAGAAAGGTGAGTGTGTGTGAGACGTAGAGAGAAAGAGTTCTCAAGGATGGAGCAGTGGTTTCTGACAGGAGATGAGGCTTGGTGTTAAGAGAGGGCCTCAGGCTGTATCTTTGGCCTCCTTTGAACAGATATCACACGCTGTGCAATCCACAGCATGGCATAGCGTGTGCGCACACACACACACACACACTTATCAAGCAACATTGCAACAATGTTGAAGTCTTGTTTTGTGCAGGTCTGCTTTAAAAAATAAAGGGAACATTATTGTAACAGTGTATCTACTTATTCTAATATAACTATATGTACTTATAGACTGAGTTGTGGTATTATTAATATTATGCCAACGGGGTCGCAAGGGCAGGAACAACCCTATTTAGGGCACCAATCCACCATAAGACACCCAGTCACACACATTCACATACCAAAGGCCACTTTAGAGACTCCAATTAACCTAGCATTTATGTCTTTGGAATGCAGGAGGAAACCGGAGCACTCTGAAAAAACCTGCACAAAACCAGGGAGAACATTCACACAGAATTTCCCAGTCTGTCCAAACTCAGGTCCTCCATTCATCCATTTTTTATTAATTTTTTTTCGCTTAATCCACATGGGGTCACGGGCCAGCCGTTGTTCCTCCAGCAACTCTGGGCACCACGGTAGGAACAACCCTAGACAGGGCGCAAATCCTATCGTAGGACACACACACATTCACACACTACACGTCCTTCATTTCAGAGATAATATTTCAAATAACATTTCCTATACTGCTGTTCCTACTAAATATCTAGAAGTTAGCCATGTTGTTTATTGTATTTTGAGACTTTCAGTGTCATCAACCAAAAGTAATCCAGCAAGAGACCACGTAAATTGATATGATGCCACAGTGTGAAGCTAAGCCTCTTATTTTCACTTCAAATGAGGATCTAAATTGACTTACTTTTAAAATCTAATTATTAGCATGTGCCCGCTAAAACTCTTTCCAAATGTGCATAAAGCATTACGCATATTATCATAAAACCCGACTGATGGCAAGCTTCAAACAAATTGTATATTTAGCATGTGGTAATGGGATTCAATTCCTTCAAATTCAGAGGATGCAACTCTTCTGCAAACAACCTCCTAGCACTCGCAACTTCATTTACGGCAGCTCTCCCACTTCTTTCTGCTTCCAGGCTCTGTTTACACTCAATTTCACTCCTCCACCTCCCCCACGCAGTCGCTTCTCTGAGCTATTCAACAGCTTGTGCTCAAATCATCATCCAGGAATCTTAGACAATCATAAATAATAAAAGATTACACCAATCTCCGAGCATACTGGTAGTTTGCCAGAAGCAATGAGCACACAGTGGAATAATTGTTAGCCATCTGTGCGTCAGATTGATAAGAGAAGAGGGTAAACAAAGAGCTCAGTGTACCTGCTACAGCGATCATTCTCACACCAGCCAAGCACTGAAAGCATGGATGACGTGGGCAGGTGCGATTGGCTACAACCTCTACAAAGGGATTTCTTTTCACTCAGCTATGAGATGATAAGAGTGTAAAAGCAAGTGTGCTTTTACTTTACAGCCATGCTGCCATGTAACCACCAACCGATGATATCTTATGAGAGGTTATGGGGTAATTAGAATGGCAAATGAGAACATTTACATCTGACACATTTCATGTTCCAAAGAGCAAATGATGTCACAAGTTTTTCTGTTTTTTTTTGCAGTCACATGTCTGGCTTGCTTTTACTGTGCAACCACTGTCACATATCCTTCCTGAACCTCCCTGGTCTAGCACAATCGTCCACAGCTACACACCTGTAAAATCTTGCATGCTGGGAAGTCGACCTGCAGTATTCCTCACTTAGAATCATTCAAACATATTAATATGGCTCTAGAGAGAAATAGATGCTGGCAGCAATAGAAACTGTAGATGCAAGTGGAAGGACTTGTGGGTGCAATGGATAAACTAATTGGATACAGTGTAACAGATCACTGTCATGCATGCCCTCTTTGACTCTGCCTCTCTTTCTCTATCTCTCTCTGGACATGACAGCGAATGTATTTTCAACTCTACTGAGCACTTCTGATTGGAGAAACTGAGAGGGTGTGAGGTGAAGGTCAAGCTATCATACCTACCCCTTCAGCACTGCAATATGCGATGCGTAAAAAACAGATGATACCACATTATCTGATATGTTATGGAGCCTCGCCAACTACTATCTACTTGCACTGATACTAACCCACACCATGTTGACATTTATTGACGAGATAACTCGCCAACAGCCGTGTGTAAATTTCATCAATGAACTCAAACCCTTTCAGTATCCAGTGGTGATCTAAACGTGCTGCAGCTCCTAAAAGCACAAATATTGACTTTCTATATAAAAAATACTCAGTGTACAAAAATCATTTTCCACCCAGAGGTGTTGCTTCGTTCAGTTATGTATCCTAATCTCAATGGACACAGACAAAATGACCTGCCTATTCAGTCCATAGGGCAAAAAAAAAGAGGGAGAGTGAGAGAGAGAGAAAGAGAGAGAGCAATGAGCAGCGGAGGAGAGGCAGCACTAATGAGTTGTGTTTATGTGCAGCACTCTCCTCTTGATGGCGGTTAATGAAGCTGAGTACAGTTAGCGGATGGATAGGGCCATGCTATCAGTAATTAAAATCCCCTCATTAGCAGAGCTTAGAGAGCTGTAAGGAGATGCAGGAGAGCCTAAAGCGGGCAAACACAGGCAGGTGCAGCAGCTGTGCCATTTTCCAATGTGTGTGTTTATGTGTGCATGTGTGTGTGTGAGGGTGAAAGGAAATCTGGGCATTTGGGCCAGTGTTTTCATTCACCAAGAAAGTCCCGAGCTTGCACTTTTGTGTGCCCTAAACTAACTCCAAGCTTTGATAATGTATCATAACATCTGCAGCATTGTAGCAGGGCTGGCAAACCTGCCGGCTTTGAGTCGGGGGCACATTTATCATCAGAAGGCGATGTGTCTGCATTCCATTAAGATATGGAGTAAGTTTATCTCCACAGGAGGAATTCCGCTGTATACACAACTAATATTCCACTTAATCCTAGAGATTTAAAAGAGAAGTTCAAAAGCTCAGCATGTATGAAGCACTTGAAGGTTATGATATGCCAGATAATACTTGAGGCAAGATATTCACAGTGGTAACGCATGGCATATACTGAGCTACTGGGCATGTGCTCTATTGCCTTTGCACACTTTGATGCTTGTGTTCAAATACTGCTTTTAGAAAACCATATTTAAGGATGATTATGTCAGGCGAAATATACTGTAGGTCCCTATCTGTTTCTTTGTTTCTATACTAGTTGCTTAACATCATCTTCAGCATCGATGGCCATGTTAATAACATAAACACGTTTTTTTTTGGACTGTGGGAGGAAACTAGAGTAGCCGGAGTAAACCCACATGAACACATAGAGAACATGCAAATTTATTCATTCATTCATTTATTCATTTTCTCCCACTTAATCCACAAGGGGTCACGGGCCAGCCGGTGCCCACCCTGCAACTCTGGGTGCAAGGGCAGGAAGACAGGGCACCAATCCCTGTGAGGCAAGTGTTCTATCCAGTGTGCTACCATGCCACCCCATATTTGAAGTAAGAGAAAGTAGTTTCTGGTTACACCAGATAAAGCCAGGTATAATGAGAGACATAAGAAATATCCTTGTAAGGATCTTTCTAATCAGCTGGAAGACAGTTGCTTGTTAGAGGCAATTAGCTACTCCTGATCAGGAGCATAGTAAAAAAAGAGCACAAGAAAATGAAAAAAGGATCTGTAAATGACAAGAACACACATCGCAGCTCAGCCTCCTAAACCACAGTGCCGTCTCCCTTCGTGAAATTGCTCCTTACTGCTGAAATCACTGCTGCAACAGTTTCTCCTGTGCCCAGAGCCAGTCAGGGAATAAAAAGAGGCACTTTTCATGTCTGAAGGCTATAATTGTGGTTCTCATGTAATGTTATTCTGCCTCCTTTGCTACTGACCTTGGGTAGTACAGACTCTACTGTGACTTTCGCTGTGGGCGGCTGCGGTGTGGTTTGCGTGCAATGTGTATTGATTCAACTTAAATCCATGTCCCATCTTAACAGAGTCTCTGGCTTGTACAGAGGCAAACACTTTTCCAAAAGAATTCCATAATGCATAATTCCAGTTTGTACAAATCAGTCTGGGATTTATGCATATCCTCATCCTTAATCATTCATATTCTATACCCACTTAGTCCTAGTTCTAGGGTCACAGGGCAGGAACAATCCGAGACAGGGCGCCAATTTATCATAAAGCGCACACATACAATCACATACACACACTCACACAGTAATGGGCAATTTAGAGATACAAATACAATAACCTATCATGCATGTCTTTTAATGCGGGAGGAAACCGGAGTACCCGGAGAAAACCTGCACGAAAACAGTGAGAACATGCAAAGTTAACACATCAACTGAGTTGACAATCAAGCTATGCTAATACTGACAAGAAGAAATCAGAACCTACCTAATTGGAATATCTATTATTTGATTCACTACACTACACTATACTATACTATCACTATTATGTGATTTCATCACTAAATGTGTACCTATTAAAGTGTCCGGTGATTATATGTCTGACATTGTTATGCAAGTCAGGTCTTGGGCTAATAGCTTCTTCAGGTCCATGGTAAATATACAGTTTAAACTGAGCGATTCAAATAACCGAACAAAAGCACATGACAGGAGCTCCCGAGGGGAAGGGGAGGACAGAAAAATAGAGAAAGAGAAGAGAGAAATGTCATGGGTGACATTCTGTAGATCCCCCAGAGCCTGTAGAATGATGAGGCAGTGGAGCATGGTGCAAAAACGAAAAGCAAGCGATCTTTCTTTCTCTCTTCCTGTGGCGACTAGAATTAAACATAGTGCATTGACTATGTTAAAGGGCACTGAATCATGCCACCAGGGCTCCACCACTACTGAACATCAAATCTTGTGTGGTGACATGGAGTACTACTGTCAAAAAGGATTTAGTGGAGCTCCATAAATGTATTGCACAGCCATGGACTGAACCACTGTTGTGGTGTTACGAGGTGCTTATTAGATAATTATGTAATGCATGTGTGTGTGTATTCATGGGTGGGCCTCTATGCTACAGTATGTATCATTGGTAGATAAAGACCACTAGTGGGGCGAAACACATTCCATAATTCTGTAGGCTTTCAGTGATGTTAGGCATGAATGTAAGCACACATACACATGCGCACACACACACATCACTTAGTATGTGGTGTGTGCTGGTCTCCAGCCTGTCTTGGCACCACTGTGGCTTGGCTGAGCATCTTATCCCACCCAGCTTGGGAAAAGTTGAGGTCGAGGCTGCTGGCCAACATCGGAACCATGCGACCACAGGCGAATGTGTGTATGTGTGTGTGCATGTGTACATGCCACAAGTCTTATTACAGGCTGTTTACCATGTTCAAATTTAAGACTTTCTTCAAAACACATGTCATTTTGATTCTCTTTTCTAGTATTCGCCAATGTAGTTTAGAAGGAAGTCTTTTTATCTTTTTTAAACCAAGTCTGAACTTTTTACGTTGGTTCATTGAAAATAATACATTTGTAAATAAAACAGAATTCTGTGATCGCTTTACAGAATACATCAGTATAATCTCTTACTACTAAGCATTTCCAAGATTTATAAAAATGCTTTAGAAAATTGCATTAAATTGAAGATGTCTCTTTGCAGTCAGCACATCTCCTACAATCCAGAGGCAGTACATACAGGGATTAGACAATGAAACTAAAACACCTGTCATTTTAGTGTGGGAGGTTTAATGGCTAAATTGGACAATCCTGGTGGCCAGTCTTCAATAATTTCACATTGCACCAGTAAGAGCAGAGTGTGAAGGTTCAATTAGCAGGGTAAGAGCACAGTTTTGCTTAAAATATTGCAA
>JAOUQT010000033.1:19141675-19155826 GCA_025769995.1 Xyliphius kryptos
AGCAGCCAATTACTGTGTAGATCCCGCCCACCCATTAAAACGGGTCCTAAATACAAAAAACTAACTTGAGCGCAAAAATGAGAAGCGCGAGCGCAAAAATGTGCAACGAATAAAATTGCTTACAAATTCTGTTTTTGAGTTCTCAAAACTTTTGGACCCGTTTTGACGCCATACAGTTGATTGTGCATAACATGAGCTTGTCGCCCCGTCAAACGCAGTCACGCAAACCGAGCTAGTCCAAGTCGACGGCGTGTGTGCACGCGGTTACGACGGGAATACAGATATGCATCTGGAGCAATGCTAATTCACTTGTCCTAAAGCCCTCTTATCAGCTTGCCCTCGACGGGAGGTCACTAGCGCATGCCAGGCTACAAGAGCCCATCCAGGAGTGTATAATGCTCATTTGAGCATGTACCCTCTCACAGTTGTCACTCAAGCACCCTCCATGGCTGATTTGATTGCCGTGCCTGTGACCCGCCACCCCCATCTAGCCTTCCCCGCAGACGGGAAGCAGGCTTCATCTTTCACAAGCTCAGCACCATTACGGTGCGTTTAAAGTGCTGCTCTGTGCAACACTTCAGAGATTCAAATATTATCATTACGTAACCTTTTATATAACAGCCATATATTATTTCCACTTTACACACAAGGCCATGTAAAGGAGCCACACCGAGAAAAGAGAGGCGAGGTTGCCGGTGTGGCAGATTTTTGATTGGGGAAGCTTCATTTTGGGAGGAGTTGGAAGGTAAGATGGGGGGGGGAGCTTGCTGAACAGTCTGATCAAAGGTGCCGGAAAAGATGCTGAGACTCCGCCACGTCCAACATCCATCTTGTTTAAAGTGAGGAATGATAGAAAAATGACAGGGCCTGTACATCAACAGCTCCATTCCGTCTGTCTCCCTCCACTGGCTACCATCACCACCGGCACATGAGAAAGCGGAGGCTGCCACTGCCCTAATTAAGATAAAATTCACCGATTTTTAATAAGTGCCCATAGTGTACGCTGGCAGGAAGCAACTCGGAATGCTAATGAATCTTCTATAGAAGCGTTTTGATTTTTTAAGCTGAGGTTGGCAGCTGATGGTTTCAACTCATTCAGCGTGTTCAGCAGCAATATAGCACTCATTAAGTCTTGGCCACAGTTACACACGGGTGTAAATAAATCCATTACGAACACTATGTGTGGCAATACGATAATTGGGATGGATCAGCTTGCAAAGAGTTATATGGACGGTAGGTGTAAGATTTGGGGGTTAAAGGGATTTGAGCTGAAGTGGATTTAAATAAACAAACCTATTGATTCTGTACAATGTATTTAAACATGATTTATTGTGGTACAGACACCGTACAACACGGTTGTGATTCAGAAAATATACTAGCGGAATAACTGTGCTGCGCTACGGTGGCGACAACGTGAAAGTTGAAATGCTATTGTTTTTGATTGGGCGAAGGCTTTGGAGTTTATATATTTTAAATGAAGATAATATAGAGTGAGGTTTGTGGAAAAAAAAACTCACGCCCACAAACAACACAGCACTGAAAATGACGCTTGAACGGGAACGAACAGGTGAAGCGGGTTTATATACGCAAAAGAGAAACCACGTGACTGAAGAACACAATTAAGATTCAAACGTATTAATTATCTACAAGTATACATTGTAATTAATAATGTAAAATAACGAATACGGGCGGAATGATGGCTTAGTGGTTCGCACGTTCGCCTCTCCACGCGTTCAAATCCAGATCTGGGCAGAGTTCCCATGTCCTCCCCGTGTCCGCGTGGGTTTTCTCCGGGTTCTCCGGTTTCCTCCCACAGTCCAAAAACATGGATTCAAGGTAAATAACTCGAAATTGCCCCATAGTGTGTGGATGTATGTTTGTGTTCCCAGCAATGGATTGGCGCCCTGTCCTGGGTGTATCTGCCCAGTGCCCGAGATGTTCTCCCCTGGATGGGTATGGGGAACACCACCGCGACCCTCATAAAGGAATAAGTGGAAGATAATGGATGGATTTTTAATCAAACCTCAATGTCCTGAATGACCCATATTTCTTAGGCTTTAACCCTTAAATAAGGGCCACCTAAGTCACACCCACCTGGTTTTTCACATAATGATTGACGTCACTAATTGACTTTCACGCTGCTGTAATTTTGAACATACCCTTTCAGGTAATTATTCAAATACACAAAATTAAGGGCATGCATATCATGAATCTGTTAATTTTTTAAGAATCTTTTGCACCAACTGGTAAACTGTGGTGTGGTAATATAATTTAAGCCAAAAGTAATATTGGACTGCTATTATTTTTAACACTACTATACATAACCATTGTTGGGTTCATATACACATCTGTCCCATTGCTAGGTTCCCAAGCTGACTGACATGTGGCGTTATAACACAAAGTTGCATAATGCATTATAAATGATTATCATAGAGCCTTATAACATTTATGTTTAATGAGTTCTTTTCCTGAAATTAACTTTATAAGTGCTTATAACTTTATACAAGCTCTTTACAGGCATAAAATAAAGTGTTGTCATTAATTAACTCTTAAAAAGAGACTGCATACGTAGCGGTACGTAATAATAGTAGACTTACAAAAGTGTACAAATGTTCTTTACAGACTTTTAAGTAAAGTTTAATCATCTTGTTTTAAGTAAGAATGATTAAACATCCAAAGAATTCATTCATTCATTCATCATCTTCCACTACATCCTCTATGAGGGTCATGGGTGGCTTTCCCATGCCTATCCAGAGGAGAATATCTTGGACGCTGGGCAGATACACCAAGGAGGATGTGGTAGCTCAGTGGTCAGGGTGTTGGACCATCCTGTCAGAAGATTGTGGGTTCAAATCCAAGCTCCACTGAAGTTACCAATGTGGGTCATTGAGCAAGATCCTTAACCCTCATTGCTCCAGAGTCCTGTATCTACTATTGTGAACTGTGTTCTGACCCCTACCAAGTTGGAATACTTGTAAGTGGCTTTGGATAAAAGCGTCCGCTAAATAACTAAATGTAATGTAAATGTAACCACTGGGTACCAACCCATCGCTGGGCACACTCACTCACACAGCCACACACTATATGGGGCAATTTGGAGCATTCAGTTTACCTGGAATCCACGGTGCTACCGTGCCTCCCTCATCCAAAGAATCAAAAGTTTGAAAGATTGTATTATAATTCATTATGTCACTTTGCATTATAAAGCCTTATGGCATAGTGTTATAAGAATTTGACTATGAATTCATGTATAATGTACTTTGAATACCAGATTCATAAAGCGTGTTACCAAAATTTGTATTGCTATTGACATGACAAACATTAAATCTTCTAACTTCCTCCCAGTGATAGATTGGCATCTTGTCTTGGGTGTATCTGCCCAACGCTCAAAACGTTCTCCTCTGGATGGGCATGGGGAACCCCCGCGAGCCTTATATAGGATTTAGTGAAAGATAATGAATGATTGAATGAATCTGTTGACTTCAGTACATCTCAGTGGAATGAACTGGAAGGTGTTGTTCACTCAGTGTGCAAAGTTTCGATCAAGAAATCAAGAAATCAAGAAATGATGCTTCCATTAAAACAGTAATTTTATTTATAAAACTAGATTTCCAAGTGATGTAGCCTTTATTAGCGGAAGTCTGCATTTCTCTTGTGTTTTATAAAATTGTTGGTTGATTGTACATTATGGTATAAATATTTGTTTTATTTACAGGCATTGTAACCTCTGTCGAGCCCACTGATGACTTCGTTGAGGTCAAACCACACAATCAAATTACATTCAACACTATATTTAAAATGCACTGTTCAACATGAGGTATGACAAAGCCTGACTTATGTAATCCAATTACACCTCATCATCAGCATACATAGGTCATGGGGGGGGGTGGGATAACTTTTCCACGGCCATCCGGAGAGAACATTCCGGGTGCTGGGTAGATTCACCCAGGCTGGACGCCAATCCATCACTGGACACATACACACACTATATATAGGGCAGTTTAGCTAAAGTCAATTTACAGCAGCCACTTCACCTTGAATCTATATTTTTGGACTGTGGGAGGAAAACGGAGAACCTGGAGTAAATCCACATGGAGATTTGGAAATTGCAACTTCATCCAGATCAGGATTCGAACCTGGATTTTCGGCACCGAGAGACAGACGTGCTAAACACTACACCATCTTGCTTCCCTGTAATTAAATCTGATCGTTTATTTTTGTTTTATCATTTTCAAATAGTTTCCGGAATATATATGGTCCTGAAAGTGGTCATGCTGTTTTGTGGGTATATATATAGTGGCTTGCAAAAGTATTCACACTCCTTGAACGTTTCTACATAAATATACAGTCCCCTCTAAAGTACTTGGGACGGCAAGGCAATTTTTTTTGTTTTTGGAGTTCTCGGAAGACCTTTGCGTTTAAGACTAAAAGATGGATATGAGACAAGAGTTCAGAAACTCTTTTATTTACTGGCGTTTTTGTCCAAATATGTCAAGTAAATCTGGATTTATCACCGTTTGTATTACACCACACCATTTTACACATGAGAAAAATTAAGGGAACAAACAAAAGTGAATTACACTCAATATTTGGTGGGAAAACCCTTGCTTTTAAAAATTGTCTCCAGCCTGCGACCCATGGACATCACCAAACTGTTGCTGTAAGAAGCTCGGCGCTTCTTCCCCGTTTTAGTTCAGTTAATTAACTTCCCATTGTGTTTTATTTAGTTAATTAACTGTTTCTTTTTTCATTGGTTTTCACCCCGTCACATGTCAGGGACTGTTTCAGTTAATATATACTCTTGGTTTCCGTTGTGTCCCTGACCTGGATTGTTGAATTTACGTTTCGTGCTGCGTGTTGGCTGTATTTGTCCGTTCTTCTCGTTTGTTGCTACTTCTGAACTAAACGCCATTTATTACCCTCATCTGGCAACCTGCTCCTTCCAGCTCGCCGGTGCGAGCTTCCCGTTTGGCTTCCTACGCGCAGTCGTTACAGTTGCACTCTTCCTTTTATGGCAGTTTCTTTTAATTCTTGTTTATTTCAGGGGGATTCTCTCTTTAGTCTCCTCTCGAGGAGGTAAAATGCAGGTTCGATCGAGTTAAGATCAGGTGACTGACTTAGCCAGTCTAAAAAGTCCACTTTTTCCACCAGATGAACTCCTTTGTCTTCTTTGCTGTGTGTTTTGGGTCGTTATCCTGCTGCAAAATGAAACTCCTGCTAATTAGTTTGGTAGCATTCCTCCTTATATTGGCAGACAAGATTTGTCTATACACCTCTGAATTCATTTTGCTGCTACCATCAACAGTTACATCAGTAAATATAATTGAGCCTGTTCCAGAGGCGGCCATGCATGCCCAAGCTATGCCATTACCACCACCATGCTTCACAAATGAGTTTGCGAGACTTGGATCTTAGGCTGTTCCCCTCCAAACTTTAGCCATTTTATCACTTTGGTAGGGGTTAATGTTACTGTGCTCCAGAATTTCTGTGGCTTATCTCTGCACTTTCTGGCAAACTCCAATCTGGCCTTCCAATTCTTGCTACTGCTGAGGGGTTTGAATCATGCTGTATGGCCTCCAACTCTGCTCCTGGAGACTTCACCAAACAGTGGACTGGGATACCTTCACCCCTGCTTTAGGTCATTGGTGATCTGTAGTTTGGGTTCTTCTTTACATCTAGGACAATTCTTCTCTCATCAGTGGGTGGTATTTTTCTTGATCAACCTGTTCGATGCTTGTTGCTCAGTACACCAGTGGTTTCTTTCTTTTTTCTTTTCCAAATGGTTAATACCAAAAGCCAAGGAGGAGAGTAGTCATGCAGACCTTCTCAGGGCTTAAACAAACAACCTTCATTGCAAGACCTGGTTAACGAGAAACACCTTTCAGTCACATGTTCCAATAGTTTTGCTCACTTGAAAAATCGGTGGGTTTAAATAAAGGGTGGTATGCTCTGATGAAAACTACCAGGAAATAAAAGCTGAGATTCTAAATTCTACTCTCATACTAACCTTTTTGTCTTAAAACTAAATGACTTTGGTGCACAACAAAAAAAAAGTAATTTTCCTTGACGGTCCAAGTATTTTGGAGGGGACTGTATTTTCATAGAGACCAGAATTCAGCCAATTATTACATTGCTATTAAAAAAACAAAGACCCTTTAGATTGGTCTATTTATAGCCCAATTTCATTAATCTGTGCAAATGTTAAAATTTTCATAAAGGCATTAGTTGCAAGAAAAGAACCTTTTGTTGCAAAAACTTGTTCACCACGACCAAACAGGGTTTATCAAAGGGCAGATCGCTTCAGATACCTTAAGGAGATCATTGCATATTCTTGACTTGACTGATGATTCTTATGAATCAACCGCAGTTTTTTCATTCAACATGGAAAAGGTGTTTATGCATTAGCATTATGGATTTGGGTTAAACTTTACTAGAATGGTTAAAGCTTTGTATTGCTCTCCCACCACCTCAGTATTAACTGGTTCGTGCAAGTCTTCCCATTTCCAGCTACAGCTAGGCTCTTTAGAGCCTCTTGCTCAGGCTATCAGACAAGATCAATCTATTTCCCCAATTATAGTGTTGAGCACACCTCATCCTATCTATTGTGTTTATCAAATATCAATGAGACAAATGTGTTACATTTCATGCATTATCTTCCTTGGCCATGAAAAAGACAAGGTCCCTCTTCCCTCATTTATTCCAGTTGTTACTTCCTTCGTCCATCTGCAGATCTTCAAAGATGAAGTTCTCTAAAAAATAAAACTATGCAAGCTAGGACTAGCATTATTAAAAAGAATCTCTTACCTCATTTTAATTATTTTTATATGGTAAGCATTCAACCAATTCTCTACATTCACCTGGACTGGCAAACGAGACAGAATACGTCTAACGACTTACATTTACATGAAATTTACATTTAGTCATTTAGCAGACATTTTCATCCAAAGCGACTTACAAATAAGATAACACAAGTCAGTAGTTTTAGGAAAAAACAGCTGAACTGCAGTACCATCAACCCTGCACAATACTCGATCCTGTAGGCCAGAGTCAGTACCTTGTACTGAATGCAAGCAGATACAGGAAGCCAATGGAGTGAGATGAGTAATCAAGTGATATGATTTTGCTTTGGTTGGTTGAGTTTTCAGGTTGCAGAGTTTTGAACCATTTGCAACCATTTACAGTCTGATTGTAAGCAGAGCGTTACAATAGTTTACTGATTAGCCTCATGAAGAAGGTTAAAAAGACATCAGCTAACAGAGAGCTTTTGTGGGGAGGAGGAGGTGCAGGCATCAGCAATGTTTGTTACCTTAGACTGGAAGAACAAGAATTTAGCAGCAGTTACATCCCTTGAAAAGGTGGCGAGAGAAGACTGGTAAGTCTCTAAATGTAAAGACAGACCAGACTTGCGCCACCTTCTTTCAACAGATCATAAAATGGTGCGTTGTTTACGAAGCACCTCTGTGAGCCAGGGACTGGAGGAAGATCTTCCTAGTATGTAATAGGCAGACCTGGTCTACACAGGTAGCTACGATGGAACAGAGTGTGCTGGATGCTGTGTTGGTGTCAAGAGTAGAGAAGTTGATGACTGTATCTTCCCCTTTATGAAATAACCAGTGTGTGACTTCAGGTGGGCGACCTTTTACTTCACCTGTTCAGTCAACTAAATACATTCATACAACTAAAGGACATCTGCGATGAAGACACCTTGCGCACATTCCAGAGCATACTTACTTCCTATATCATCAGCTCGAGTCTGCAATAAGGGCTTATGGAATTCCCTGGAATTCACTAGGTTCACACCCGTTATCTGTGTATATTTGCCACAGTGGCAGTTCTCGAGGCCTGGTTACAGGACCATATAACTTTTTAATTCTAAACCTTACAAAACCTCTTTCTGTTATGTCAGTAAAGGATGGAGAGCTGAGATTATCAGGGGTCAAAACTGACTGGGGTGAGCTATGGTCCAGTCTACGATTAACATCGAAATGTGTAGCGCATCGATTAATTCATTATAGGGTGATCCATAATGCATATACAACACCATATTTGCATTTCAAAATGAAAATTTTTCACATTGCACTTTTGCAAAAACTCTACAGGCACCTCTATGTGTTTTGGGACTGCCCCACCATTAATATATTTTGGAAATATGGTGTCCAAGTTTCTTAGTAAGACGCTTTGGTTGAACCCCTGTTATTATTTGCTTAATGACAGCTACTCATTGAAACTTTCTTTACAGGAAAAGCATTTGGTCTTTGCAGGTTTTTGTGCTGCCAAAAAACAATTAATTTATGGATTGGATCTCTGTTTAATATTGCATTATCAGAGGAGGCTACAGCTTGTTTAAATAATGCTAGTTTATCCACAGTAAATGAATTGGCTGGTCTCTGCACGTCAATTAATGATTTCTTATATAGTTAAACTTTTTTCCCCTGATATGATGCTCCTGCTGTATTTCGTTTTGGTCTCTTTTTGTCTTTGGGTTTTATAACCTGATCTGCCTGTTTTGTTTTGATCTGCTCGCTTTCTGTCTTGTGTACCCTTTGTAGTGTGTTGGCAAATCTTATTTGGGTGCAAAAAAAGTACAATCACAAAGGGAAAAAAATAGAAGAAAATGATCAAATCATTGGCTTGAAGAAACATTATTGACTGGAATGGTCATAAAGGCTCTGATTTACACCTCAAATGCAAGCTTATGCCACTGCATGAGGTATTAATGTCTTTTGACTGAGGTTTACATGTTGAAATTGTTAGCAAATACTGTTTTGTTGTATGCATGTTTTAGACAGAAAACAAGTAAGTTGAGTGGTTTTTGTGCTTATCCTTAAAAAGGGAAAACAAAATATGTGATATGACTGCTCGGACACCTACAATTTATACATGCTGGAGCTTTCATGACATCAGGTTCACATTTATCTGATTATGTAATACATATATATTATTTTTTGGGTATAGCATCTACAATATATATATATATGTTTACTTTTTGTCCCCTGGTAAATCTGTGAATCTTAGGTAGTCTCAGTTTACACCTTCTTTAGCTAAGCACCAGAAGTGCTAAAGAAAAAAGTTTGAAATATATAAATACAGCATAATTTAAGTTTCTCACTTGTGATGATCAATGGTTATCCCCCCCCCCCACTCCAAATCAAATAAATAAGGCTTAAAAGACTTTAATTTAGCCACACCCTGCGATTTTTAAACTTTGTATATCCGTCAAGCCAGTAAGTTAAACCAGATGATCTGAATATGCAGGCAAAATGCCAAAAAGGTTGTTTTCAGCTGCAGTTATTCTATGTACAGTGTGACCCTAGTGCAATCATCCAAACATGGACAATATTTGTCAACTTTAAAAGTGGACATTGGAAAGATCCGTCCCCTCACACCATTATTTGTAGAGCTCACTTATTGCCAGACGACTACGACAACTATGGGATGTCGAAGGCAGGACTCACAAATAGCCAAAAAAGGAAAGGGCTTTATTACAGACAGTATTAAAATACACTCAAACTGCCGCTGTTTGGCCGATAGAACTCGCCAAATGCCCCGCTCCTGTTATCCCATGGCTTTTTTCTTTCCGTAGCATAACTGCTGCACAACTTCAAAGTAAGCGCCACCGCGCTACCATAACTAGCTGCTTTTTCAACAATACCGGCATGTAAAAAAGTTAACAGGAGCCCTGTTCCTACCAGTCAGAATTCCTAATTGTGATAACTGGGTCAGGTTGTCCTTTGCTTAAGCTGAAATCTAAATGGCTGAATGTTGTTATTAAAGACATTCTCCCCCACAGGCAATGCTATTCTTCCTTTTTAGCTATTTGAAAAATATCTTTTGACAAACCAGAACAGAAAAATTCACAAGTCAGGCTTTGCTGGCATTTGTTTGCAACATTACTCACTGTATTTAACTAGTGACATCACGCGGTAACTTCCTGGAATTTCTGAATGCAACTAAAAAATTTGTTGAATTAGTGGCTTTAAAAAGTAAACAAAATATATTTTTTCAATTTTATGTTAACTTTTACATTTTAGAAGCTAAAATAATGTGAAATCTTCAGGCTGGTCCATTAGGTGGTGCTTAGCCTTTAAACACAAATTGAGGAACTGGGTTCTGTTGTCCTTTGTCCCTGCATCATTATCATTTCGCTATAGATTAAGGCCAGAGTCCCTGCCTAAAAAATAAAATCATATAATACGATCCAGTCCACAAACTCTTAAGCTTAGATATTTACACTTAGCAGACAGTTTTATCCAAAGCAACTTACAAATGAGATAAAAACACAAATGAGTAGTTTGGAGGGGAAAACAGCTACACTGTAGTATCATTAAAACCTGTGCATTATTAGTTTATATTCTGAAATGTGCAGTGAAAAAAAATAAAAGTTAAAACCTTACCAAAGATCTCTCCTCCACTGGCGTACTCAGTTACCAAATAAATCATTCTCTCTGTCTCCATGACCTGAGTTACCAAAATACACATACAAATAAAATTGTTATTTTTATTTTTATTATACCTTGGTGTTTTATTTGATAATTATTTCCACGTTTCTTAAATATCATTTTTAACAAGACGCAAATTTGATCGCTCTAGAAAATAAAAGCAGACGTGTCCTTGTGAAGAACTGACCGTAGGCCAATAAAATGCAAAACATAATGAAAGGGTGCGGAACCTGGTAAAGGCGGATGATGTGAGGGTGCCGCAGCATCTTCATAATCTGAACCTCTCTAAAGATCTTCTTCAGATTGTCATCATCCAGCTGGGTCTTGTCCACGATCTTTATCGCCACCTGAGACGCAGAGAGACAGAACCTCAGTATCATAATCCAAAAAACCTAAACCGGATGCAATCTAAACTGGAAACGGTCACTCAAATTACTTACATGATTTGAAATTATCGAAAATCTGCACAGATTGTTTCTAACCATATCAGTTCCACTCACTGTGAAGATGGACTTTGTAGTTCTACAATTACAGACTGTAGTCCAACTGTTTGTGAACTACAGTACATACTGTGTTAGGTCCACCTTTACTCTGTTCTCTAATGGTCAGACCCACCCAATAGTAGCACCACAGAGCAGGTATTATTCAGGTGGTGCACTATTCTCATTCCAGCAGTGTCACGGAGTTGTTTAAATACAGTAATAATATCTCTTTCCCTGTTTATTCACAATAATACACAACCTTGAGACCCATTTTTCTTTTATAAAATGGTGACAAAATAAAAAAAAAAAAAAAACAAGGTTTGATTCATAAATTCTCAGTCTTTGAAATGAATTCAGAATGCTGAGTAACAGTTTTCCGGTTTCTCTAACAATCAAGTATCGCCATCTAGTGGACAAATTACAGAACAATTTTAAATAGGGCTTGAGAAATGCGTCGAAGTAATCGATTAAAAAAAGATGTCGATTTGTGTAGATTCAAATAAACAGCGTCACCCATGGAAGGCATGGATTTCATCTATAGAAGTGACAAAATATTGTTTTAAAGTGTGGGAGTAATTCACTCAAACACCTAAATGGTAAAACGTCCTGCAGTATATTGGCTGCATGTCTTTGTTGTCTTTCAGTCATAGCTACGTGAACCGAGTGCTTTTTCAACACTATGGTCATGTAAAGAAAAGAAAACGACCAGTTTTTAAAAGCCCGGTCCTTACATTCGGAATTCTCAACTTTATTGGCGGCTCATTAATCCCTTAAATCTCTGGTTCAAAACTAAACAGCTGAATGTCACTGCTGTACATCTTCATCGATCTGATAAATGTCTTCCGAATCTGACGAACCAGCGCTGGAACATTTACAGCCCTAGTCCGTTATTCATATATTTGCCATCAAATATTTTTTTTTATATTTTTTAGATTTTGAAATTCCCAACACACTCACATTAGAGTAATGGTGGTTAGATATATGTAGTGGTTAAAATATTTGTAAGATTAATCAATAAATCATCATTAGTTACAGCACTACGTTATAATAAACATTAGGAAAATAATGTATTGTAAATCATGCATTTGTAACAGCTGGACAAATGGCTCGGCCAATCAAATTTAAGGATTGGAACTACAGCAGCACTGCTGCACTAAAACCCACTCACTGTATCATTGTCACTGCAGAACTGACAATAAAACAATACACCACCTAAATTATACCTGTAAAGGTCCTGACCAATATAGAACAGAAAACCAATAGGGGATTTTTTTGGGGAAAGTCCAGCTATATGGTAAGGTGAGAAAATAGAAAATGAAGCAAGAAGGCAGCATGTCCACACTTTTGACAGGTACTCTACATGCAAACTATATTTTTTTAAAAATCAGTAGATAGATAAAGAAATTCTAATGTGCAAAACATCTGTAAATAGAAATGTTAGCGTTTGGATAAAAAATGGGTATAAATGCTAAAGAATCTAGATAAAGAATAGAAATACTTATACCACATGCAGGCACAAAAAAATACTACTTTTGAAAGTCAACTTTCCAGTCATTGCCATTTCCCTCACCAAATTACTGCACATGGGTTCTCAATGCTAGCAGGTGATTTGGAGCCGGTTTGTTTGACTGCATGGACAGTTTCTTTCTCTCCATGAGTGCTGGGATAAGCCCCTCCTAACCTGACCTACCTAGAGTACCCTCCATGACTGCATGAATTACCATGACTTAAATGGCATAACGCATCATATCTCCCAGCATCCCCCTCATCTCTTCACCCCTGCAAATCTGCACTACGTTAGGGCATAGGGTTCCAACTGACCTCAGCCTGGGACCCACATTAAGTGACGATTCACTTTTATAAAATACAAACCAAAAATTTGTTTTTTAAAAAAAGTCTTCAAAAACAAATTTAAACATACAGATTCATGCAGGACAACAAATTTAACATTTTTTTTTAATGAAACTGCGACACTTGTACACTTTTAAATACTGCGGGTCATATTTTGTTTTGCCATATTGCCTTTGAACATAGTCACAAATTAAACAAGAAAACAAAAAGTCACAAATTGAACCAAAAAAATAGGATAAAAGAGGGAAAACAATTTTTTTATGGTTGCCATAGCAATGAGTATGCCCCTTTTCCGACCTCCCCCTCCCAAAATAAAAGACAGATATGCAATCATTATTAAAATATTTTTACAAGCTGTTCGCAACCCACCCAGTACGTTTTAGGCCACGACACTTCAGTTGAGAATCGATGCGTTAGAGCATACACAATGTTAAACTTAGAGCAGCTGTGGAACTGCTCATCAAAGGATGATGGCATGTCACCACCTCAAGCCATTATGCTAAATGAAAATGTATTTTCATAATCGGTTGATAACGTTACACAACTTTTTTTTTTTTTTTTTTAACAAAACGGGTATTTCCAGTGCTTAAATCTGGACTGGCTATTTGTCCCATCATGACATTACTGACAATAACACACACCCCGACTGCTTCATATTTGTATCAATGTGTAAAATTCAATTATTTACCCAATGTTTTTTATAAACTGCAACCTGAAATTTGGACACTGAATGGCAATATTTGATTGTTAGAGAAACTGGAAACCTGTTACCTCGTGATAGACCACTTTATTGACGGTTGCTTTCAATAAATGCATTTAGTATATTTATTTATTTTATTATTATTGTGCATTTGTAACAATTTTATGACTGTTTTATACACAGGGGACTGTCACATGGTGCGAACTGAACCATCAACCGCTTAATGTGACAAAGAAGCTGGTAGTGGATCTGTCCATCAATAGGGTCAGTAAGGACACCAGGGAATGTACAAGGACGATAAACTGGACTGGGGGTGAAAATACAGAAACCCGCTACAGGCCAAAGTCATCTCTAATTTTAATTTTAATAACATCTGGAGGACAGTGCTCAGGATCTTTTGTAAGTCTGTAGTGGCGAGTGCTATCCTTTATGCTGTTGCATGCTGGGGCAGCAGGTTGAAGGTGGCAGATGCAAAAAGACTGAACAAACGTATCCGTAAGGCCGGTAATGTTGTGGGTATAACGCTGGACTCACTGACGAAAGTGTCGAAGAGAAGGAAAAGCACACCTTCCTGCCACAGCTCGCATTGATGTGCCATACTCAATAAGCTGCACTACCTGAGCAACTTGTGTGGGTTGTAGACACCGCCTTATGCTACCTCTATGGTGAGAGAACTGAC
>JAOUQT010000033.1:19164569-19178717 GCA_025769995.1 Xyliphius kryptos
CAGTGAACATATCAAAAAAGCTTTATAATGATTATTTTTAAGGGCAACGGTAACGACTTGATGGATATTGGATATGCAGGTGAATGACCCAGGTGAGGTCAGGTTCTTCTTGCCTGAAGCTTCTACGTACATCACTATTGTTAAAATAATTATAATATTTATCTCATTGAAACTACTCAAGGAAGGAAGACGAAGTTCTTTTGTAGCCTCTGTTTCCTCGCTGATAGCTAGTCATTTCCTTTTTATATTATTCGCATAATATAACTCACATATGAGCTGAAGTGACATCCCATTCTTAATCCATTGGGTTCAATATCACATCAGGCCACCCTTTGGAGCTTCAACTCTTCTGGAAAGGCTGTCCACAAGGTTTAGGAGTGTGTTTATTGGATGTTTTTGACTATTCTTCCAGAAGAGCATTAGTGAGGTCACACCCTGACTTTGGACCAGAAGGCCTGGCTCTCAGTCTCCGCTGTAATTCATCCCAGAGATGTTCTGTCAGGTTACGGTCAGGACCTTGTGCAGGTTCATCCACACCAGACTCTAGACCTTGCTTTCTGTGCCGGTGCACCGTCATGTTGGAAGAGGAAGGGATCGGCTCCAAACTGTTCCCACAAAGTTAGGAGTATGGAATTGTCCAAAAGGTCTTGGTATGCTGAAGCATTCAGAGTTCCTTTCACTGGAACTAAGGGGCCAAGCCCAGCTCCTAAAACACAACCCCTCACCATAATCCTCCCTCCACCAAACTTTATACTTGGCACAATGGCGTCAGACAAGTACGGTTCTCCTGGCAACCGCCAAATCCAGACTTGTCCATCAGATTGCCAGATGGAGAAGCGCGATTGGTCACTCCAGAGAACACATCTCCAATGCTCTAGAGTCCAGTGGCGGCGTGCTTTACACCACTGCATCTTGGTGATGTATGGCTTGATGCAGCTGCTTGATCATGGAAACCCATTTCATGAAGCTTGCTGCACAATGTTCTTGAGCTCATCTGAAGGCCACATGAAGTTTGGAGTTCTGTAGTGATTGACTCTGCAGAAAGATGGCGACGTCTTCACACTATGTGTGTCAGCATCCGCTGACATCACTCCATCAGTTTTCGTGGCCTACCACTTGGTGGCTGAGTTGCTTTCGTTCCCAAACACTTCCATTTTTTTATAATACAGCTGACTGGAATATTTAGGAGCAAGGAAATTTCCCGATTGAATTTGTTGCCCAGGTGGCGTCCTATTACAGTTTCACGCTAGTTCCACGATTTTATAATCCTGTGGCCATGGAAGTGATTGGAACAACGGATTCTGATCATTTGAATGGGTGAGAAAACACTTACACACATATAAACACATCTATGTGTGTGAATGTATGTTTGTGTGTATATATACACACACACACACAATACAGGCCAAAAGTTTGGACATACCTTTTCATTTAATGCTTTTTCTGTATTTTCACGATTATTTACATTGTAGATTCTCACTGAAGGCCTCAAAACTACGAATGAACACATGACAAGTTATGTACTTAACAAAAAAAAGGTGAAATAACTGAAAACCTTTTATATTCTAGTTTCTTCAAAATAGCCACCCTTTGTTCTAATTACTGCTTTGCACACTCTTGGCATTCTCTCAGTGACCTTCAAGCGGTAATCACCTGAAATGGTAATCAGGTGTACCTATGAGGGTTAACTAGTATAATTAATTAGAATGCCAACAGTGTGCAAAGCAGTAATCAGAGCAAAGGGGGCCATTTTGAAGAGGCTAGAATATAAAATATTTTCAGTTATTTCACCTTTTTCGTTAAGTACATAACTCCTCATGTGTTCATTCATAGTTTCGATGCCTTCAGTGAGAATCTCCAATGTAAATAGTCATGAAAATACAGAAAACGCATTGAATAGGAAGATGTGTCCAAACGTTTGGCCCGTACTGTATATTAATGTACACACCCTGAATACAGTATACAATAATATTAAAATGCATTTTGATGTAACATTGTGTGTTGCTTTCAGCGTCAGTTTATAAAATCAAACCCGATCTGAATAAAGGAGTAGGGCTCTTTTCAGGCATCAGGAGTTGGTGCAGAGCTATAATACTAAAGGACAACCCATTTGTAACGTACTGGGAAATGTTCTTCATCGACGCAGGAGTAAGGTCAGTGGAGGAGATGCTCTGATCTCTAAAGCCAAATCCACACCACAGTGTTATTACTCATTTGAGTGATTGCTTTTAAATAAGGGAAGCATATAAATTATACAGAAGGAGATTATTATGGCTAATTTAAAGTAGCAATATAGTATACAGTAAGTGTATGGCCTTCATATCTCAACACATCTGCTTGCTGGAGCACAGCTTTGCCATCTGGAACTCTCACTCTCTTTCTGCTAGAGTGCGTCTGGCAAGCCTCTTACCAGTTCCTTATTTTCAGCTAATGATGTGTTGAGAAGCTGTCAAAAACAAAGCTGTCTCAGTGTCTTCTGCCAAAACGCTGCCAACAAACTGAGGCAATAAAAGGCGGCTCTGCCAAATTACGTCAAAATGACCTGTATTTGCACTCGAAAATGGGTTTTATGGATGACCGACTTTTGATAAGCAGTGCATTATTCATAGCAACCGCATTCAGTTGCACCAATGAGGACTGACGGCGTCTGGGAGATGACATTAGAAGGTGAGTTAACAAGTGTGATGAACAGACCCCCATTCTGAAATCAGCTCCTAATCAGCGGCATAATGTTTCCTGACCGCCGAATAAAAGGAAACGGACGGGATCTGAACCGCGTGCAAATGTATCCTTTTTGGTCTCATCTCGCATGAAGTGTAATTACATCTTTCTGATTCAGAAGCTCTTCTTACTCGCATCTAATAAATACCTTGACGCTAAAAAAATAAATAAATTGCCACTTATGTTTCGGGCACAAATAAATAAATGAGTCAACATCGCGACCTTCGGTCTCCATAATAAAGTACCGAGACATGTGTCGGCGCGAAATGTAATCACAAATATGACGCGGCGGGGTGTTAAAGCAGAATTCGGACTATTTGAGTCACGCTTGTTTCATTTCTTAGGTGTTAACGTTAATAAATGTGCAGTGAAAATGGAAGTATCACAAAGCAGTTGGAGGAATGACAAGGCAGCGGAGGCAAACAGGCCTGGAGCATCACACCCGCTGAGGGGGAGTGCTACGTGGGAACATGCAAATGAGCCAGAGACAGAAAGACACATGGAGGTATATGAGAACATAAATAGTGCTTCATAAACAAACCTCCTCAGGTCACTCGGCTCCCAACTGTACGAGGAGGGGGGCAGAAGTGATGTGTGTGTGTGTGTGTGTGTGTGTGTGTGTGTGTGTGTATGGGCATGAAAAAGAAACGAGGAGAGAGAGATGAGAGTGTGGGAGGTGTCGGTATCCATCACATGACTCTGTGCTAAAGTGCAGTACCTGCACGCATGGTTGCTATGGTGATGCAGCATGGCATAAAATGAGTTTCCAGCCGCACAACATACACTAACAAAGGGACTGACTTAAGACCATGATATTCCAAGCTCCGTTATCCAAACGTTCTGGATTTATTTCAACACAAATTGCAAACTATGGATTCACACGCCAAGATGGCCACTTATCCACTGTGCCTTGAATGGCGCACGATGGCGGGTGGCGAAAATTACAATGAACAAAGCCACCGAACTGGGCAACAAAGCAGGCACCAGGTCCGATTTACATCCCGACATCTCTTCTTTTTCCGTCAATGGGGGGAACCAAAAAAACGAGCTTAATTTGCTTATAAATAATTGACTTCTCACATGTTTAAGTCTCCTGAGAAAGCTGTTCTGGCGATGGGCCACGACGGCATGCACTGCAAATTAGCCTTTCACCGACGTCTCGTCTGCGTGCCGCCGAACAATGCGCGGGGAGGCGCTTTTCCCCTCTCTTTATTCCTGTCCCCAAGTAATAACCTTCAACTAACCTTTAAACCTCGGTGAATAATTCAAAGCCTATTTTCATATCAATGGGGGGAGTCAAGCCAGGCAATTATCTTTTATCCGTATAGTTTGCCGTCAGAGGGAGGCATAATAAAGTTTTCCCATGCGATGGGGTGCGAGTCGAAACGAGGAGGAAGTGAAGGATGGCGAAAGGGAACGGGCGAGCTATCTGAAGATATTAATGCAGGCATGAATTATTCAGTAATGACTACAAGATCTGTCATAAAAAAATGCTGCGAACATCTGCAGCACATTCGGTCGGTGGGGGGGGTTGGTGGGCGTTGAGGAGATGGCCAGCCACCGCAGAGAGGCGCCAAAGATAAACATGACAAATTGGCAGATCATCTGTTCAATTAGGACAACGGAGCAGGTGCACCCGGTGAGCCAAGCTGTGCCACACCGTGACACACTTACCATCCAAAAACCAAGGGCATGATGGGAAATACCTTGTTTGCGTGACAGTGATTTAGAGCATTGTACCATAAGGACATCCAGACAGAGAGAGAAAGCGTGAGGGGGAATGTGATATTCCCCTCGGTGTTCATTAAAATTCGACTGCAGCCTCCACTTGCTGCGCACCAACACCACCACCCCCATGCTCTCCCTCCATCTTTGTGCTCTCGGCTACCTCCCTTTCCAGGATCATCTCTTATTAATTCATAAAACATAGTGCTCTAGTGATTGGACCCAGGGAGCAATGGAGCAGCAAAACACGAGATAAGGGAAAATATCACACGTATCTGCAGCCAAGCTCAACAGAGAGGGAGGGAGAGGGGGAGAGGGGGTGAGGGAGATACGCAAAGTGGTGAACAGGGAACGAGGGATTGTGTCTGCAAGACTGTACGAGGAGGGAGTGGGTGAAGGGGAGGAAACGGGGGGGCTACATGGTTTAAAATATTAATCCCCAGCTCTGGCTATAGGCGGCTACATAATGAAAAACATGAGGACGCGGCGATGCAGGAGCGACTGTTTGGTCTTAAGCCAGTTTGTATGGTCAGCCATGTCAAGAAGAGGACGGACAGGAACCAGGCAGGTGACAGCGTTATGAAAGATTACAGCAGAGGCATCACTCTCACCCTTATAAATATCTGCCCACCCAGTCAGCCCACCCCCTTCCATAAGCATTCATTTAGATGTTCAGAACCAGCCTCCACTGTCTGCTCCACTCTGTACATACAGGAATAAAGAGGCTGGTTGGTGCTTGATGGATGTCCTTAGCTTTGGGGTTAGTGGAACCATGTTTGCCTCTTAGCACTGGAGGTCCAGGTTCAAATCCCGATCTGGGTGGAGTTTCCATGTTCTTCTTGTGTCCGTGTCTGGTTTCCACCCAAGGTCCAAAAAAGTGCATTGGCTGCAAGAATTTGTCCCGATGGATTGGCGATTTGTTCGTTGTGTATCCACCCAGGGCCTTGATGAAGAGGGACTTGATGATTAGCACGTTCGCCCTGCCAGCACTTGGTATCCAGGTTGGAATCCCGATCCGGATGGAGTTTCCATGTTCTTCTTGTGTCTTTGTGGGTTTTCATTGGGTTTTATGGTTTCCACCCAGAGTCCCACAGCATGGAGAACCTCACAGTGGACCCTAGTGCCTAGTTTAAGATTAAGCGGAAGATAATAAGATGAGAAACTTGGTGATTAGCACATTCGCCCTTCCAGCACTGGGCATCCAGGTTCGAATCCCAGTCTGGGTGGAGTTTCCATGTTCTTCTTGTGTCCATGTGGGTTTTCAACGGGTTTTATGGTTTCCACCCAGAGTTTCCACAGCATGGAGAACCTCCCAGTAGGCCCTAGTCCCTTGTTTAAGATTAAACAGAAGATAATAAGATGAGGAACCTGTCAGCGCTGGGCATCCAGGTTCGAATCCCAATCTGGGTGGAGTTTCCATGTTCTCAGCAGGTTCTCGGTTTCCTTCCCACAGTCCAAAAACATGGATTTCAGGAGAACTGGCTGCTCGAAATTGCCCCTATAGTGTGCGAGTGTGTCTTTGTGTGTGACCAGCAACAAATTTGTGCCCTGTCCTGGGTGAAAGCAGTATGAAAGATTACAGCAGAGGCATTACTTATTAATACCTGCCCCCCAAGTCTGCCCACCCGCTTCCATAAGCGTTCATTTAGATGATCAGAACCAGCCTCCACTCTGTACATAGAGGAATAAAGGGGCTGAAATTGCAAGGCTGGCTGTTGGTTGATGGATGTCCGAAAAAATAAAAGGGGAAAAAAAACAATAGCTGTTTTGCACTTCCAAAGTAATATAAGTGCTCTAATTCATTCGCATGGGTCCGCTCCTATAAAGACAATTTTGGCAGCGTGCCTTGAATGTGTGCGAATTGCTTTAATCCAAATATTGCCTTGTAAATTTCCATTGCAAATGGGTGCTCTTCAAAAATAAATGCACTTAATCACTTTGAAACGATCGTATTGAGAAAAGTAATTATCATTAAGACACACTGGCAAAGCATCCTGATGAATATGCAGTTCCATGAGAGTAGAAAAGGAAATCTGTAAAAGGGCTTTATTTCTTTTCTTTCGTTTTTACCTTCTTTCTTTTTTTTTTTTCTTTCTTTCCTGTCAGCACCCTGCCGAGGCGACTCTAAATTACCCTCGGTATGGTTGTTCTCTACTCGTAGTAATGATGAAGTTTCTATTTTCTAATTATGCAAAGAACACTCAATTAGCATAACTCGTCCTCTGTGTCACTACAAACGGCGGAGCACCCACAGGGGGTGCCATGGCTGCGCTACGGTTTTTTTCTCCCTCCCCTGCTTTTTTTTGTGAGCGTTAATGAAGATGTGCAATGATGAAAAGATGAGGGCCTGCCTCCCTTCCCCCAGCTGTAATACTTTGCAGGTAGATCATATACACCGCCTGCTCAAAAAAAGGTCACACTCAAATAACGCCTTCTATGAATCTGGTATTCATAACGCATTATAAGCACATTCATAAAGCTTTATGAATTATTCATGCCTTTTCAATGCCTTTTAAACACCTGTCAGTAGCCTCTGTTGCTGTATATAGATGTTTATAATCACACGTAAAGTAGTAGATTAACATGCCATAAGGTTTCTAACACACTGACATAATGCATTATAACCACATTCATAAAGCTTTATGAATTATTCATAATGCCTTTTTAAACACCTGTCAGTAGCCTCTGTTTATGTATTTAGATGTTTATAATCACACGTAAAGTAGTATATTAACATGCCATAAGGTTTATAACGCAATGACATAATGCATTATAACCATTCTTGGATATTTTTTGATGTAAAATGACTTAAACTTCTAACGCAGTATGTATTAATATGTACGCATTCTCCCTCATAGAGAATTAAAATGACAATACCTGTAAAGAGAGCTTATAAGCTTTCATGAACAGTTATAAGCCCTTATGAAGTCCTTTTATTTAATATAATCATTAAAAAGTGTTATGACACTGGTCTTCAAAATAAGCTAATGAATGTTTTAAATATATATTTACATTAGCTTATAATGCATAATGTTACATTGGGCTATAAAGCCTTATAACATTTACTGTACAAAGTTTTATGACATATAGTTTATTAAGCCTTATGGCATATTTACTTTATGAGTGGGCTTAGAAACATCAATGTACATTAACAAAGGCTTATGATTAGTGTTATAAAGCTTTATGAATGTGTTTTAACGCTTTATGAATACCAAAATTCATCAAAAGACTAAATTGCAACACTTTCCCTAAATCGGGTATTCATAATGCTTTATAATACGTGTAATCATCTTTTGTTAATGTCCATGACATAAGGCATTAGAACACAAAGTGGCATAATGCATTATAAATGATGTATTTGAACTGTTCATTAACGTATTAAAGGGAGCAGTGACAGAAAGCCTTATAACATCTGTGCTTAACAAGCGCTAATGAATGGTTATCCTATATATTTATATTATTTTCTAATGCATTATGTCACATTGTGTTATCAAGCCTTATGACATATTCTGAGTGAGGTTACAGCGGTGCTACGGGGGGCAATTATTTGTAAACAAGTGATGGCTTCAAAAGAACGTATTATTATAGAGTGAGGTTTGCGGCGATTATAAATCTGAAATGAATATGGGAAACGTATATAGTGTGAGTTGTGACTACGGTATCCAAGCGGTTGTTACGTGACTTTACCAGTAGGTTTTCCAAGGACACGGTAAGGAATGACGGAGCCAAGTTATAGCTTTATAGGTTCTCACAAAGACCCCAATCTATCTGAGGTGTTGGCGTTCGATGGCGATACCGAACGAACAATCAAACGTAGAAAAGCAAGAAGCGGTACAGTTTTTAAAGACATGATAGGGAATCACGATGCCAAATTTCAGCCTTGTAGGTACTCGGGAAGTGAGGGAATTATGAGTAAGTACTGTAAGTCATAGAGGGCTTTGGCGTTTAAAGGTATAGTTTATGAATATCAGATTCATAGAAAGTGTTACCAAAAAATAACAAAAGACTAAATTCAATTCCATGCAAAAACAGAGAACTGTAAAATCCATGATCCTCACTGGGATGCAGCAGGAAGGCCACACATCTAAAGTCTTTAAAGTCTTTAAAAGGGGGCAATACTAAAGTGGAGATCCTGCTGGCGCCTCTGCTCTGGAGGTGATAACGTCCATCATACGATGCTTCATCTTCAAAAGATAAAACACATTCACTACCTCTCCCATTTTCCTCAGTACTTCGGCCCTCTCTCACACTCACACTCGCACTCCCTGCAAATGGAATGGAATGATTTCTGCCACAATGGCTCCAGGCAGGAGAAAAAAAATCTCTGTGGATTCCACCAATAAAGTGAGGGGAGAAAGAGTGGGACAAAGAGCGAGAACAGCAATGAGGCTGAAAAATAGACTGAGAGACACAGAAATCAATCAGGTGAGATTAAATTATGTAGAGGGATGGAGCTAATGGGTACAAATTAGGCCCTATAGGTACCATCGGAAATCTATTTTAGGTACAAAGAGCTGTCAGTGGAGTCACTGGTAATAACTATTCAACAAATTAGCCTCCCAACAAAGGTTCAGTCTACAGGTGAAGAGAACTTCATTTGCAGCCAATGATTATTCTAGACGTGTTTGCAATTTGGGATAAATTAGGCCTTTTTTTGTTTTTATTCTGACAGATGGGTGTTTAGGATCAGTATCTGGCTGTAGTAACTGTTCCATTCCAGTCTGAACACTGTATCAACAGGTTTGATGTTTTACTTTGTTGACTCCATTAATAAGGAGTTGGCATTGGATGTTTAAATCCAGGGTCCATCAAAGATACTTCTTAGGGTCTTTGAGCCAAGCCATTGACCCTCAATGTACCAGGGATGCTGACCCTGTGCTCGGATCATCCTCAATTATCAGTTTATTATGGGTTACAGCATGTTGAGGTGGCACGGTGGCTTAGTGGTTAGCACGTTCGCCTGTTAGCGCTGGTGATCCGGGTTCGGATTCCCATCTGGCTGAAGTTAAACCCTAGATTGGTGCCTTCTCCTGGGTGTATCTGCCCAGCGCATGAAATGTTCTCCAATGGATGGGCATGGGGAACATCACCGTGACCCTATTCACCAGTTTATGATTAAGCAGAAAAGAATTAGATGAGGGGCTGCAACATGGCACGTTCATCCCTCAGCACTGGGATTCCAGGTTCGAATCCCTATCTGGGTGGAGTTTCCAAGTTCTCCCCATGTCCGCATGGGTTTTGGACAGGTTTTCCGGATTCCATTCACAGTCTAAAAACAATTGGCTGCTTTACATTGACTTTATATGTATATAGTATGTGTGTGACTAGCAATAGATTGGCACCCTGTCCTGGGTGTATCTGCCCAGCGCCCAGCGCCCAAAAAGTTCTCCCATGGATAGGCATGAAACTAGGAACCTTTCCTAGTCCCTAGTATAGGATTAAGAAATGAGATATTTGAAATAGTTGTATAAGGTGATTTCAATTAGTAATTTTTGTTAATGGTCGGCATGGTGGCTTAGCGGTTAGCATGTTCGTCTCGCAGCGCTGGGGATTCCTGGTTCGAATCCCGATCTGGGTGGAGTTTCCATGTTCTCCTCGTGTCCGCGTGGGTTTCCTCCGGGTTCTCCGGTTACCTCCCACAGTCCAAAAACAAGGATTCAAGGTAAATTGAATGCTCTAAATTGCCCTGTATAGTGTGTGTGAGTGAGTGTGTGCCCAGCGATGGATTGGAGCCCTGTCCTGGGTGTATCTGCCCAGCCCAAGATGTTCTCCCTTGGATGGGCATGGGGAACCTCACCGCGACCCTCATAAAGGAATAAGCAGAAGATGGTGGATGGCTGGATGTTAATGCTAAATAATGCTAAACACAATTGCTATAGAATTGGCTGTTTATTGTGTATGATTTCAGAAATGGTACCTCAACCTCTTCTACACGCTGCACACGAAGCATCAGCTCTCCCTCTAAGGCTGGAGATTCAGCTCTGATCAAAGCAGCGCATAGGAAAGCAGGATTAGAAGTTAGCATATGAGAAGCCCCATGCCACACATATGGCCTATTTTCCACTACAGACATGGCCAGTCATCAGGCTCAGAGTTGGGCCCATTGGATCTAATTTAGTGCAAAGCTCCTAATTAGTATCATTAAGATCCTGACAAATTTAATCAGGTGGTTAAGAGCCTCGGCAGAGATGTTACAGCAAACCTCTAGGGTTCAAACAGATCCAAGCGCACCAGTCTAACTAGGCTTTCAGCTATTTTTTAAAAGCTCGTTCAGACACATGAGAGGGCACCCTCATCTCCTGTTCTCTTTCTTTCTCCCGCTCTCTTTCTCTGATGGCTTCATTTGAGGTGAGCCTTGTAAGCGTCACCATGAAAGACCCTTTTCTTCCCTCCACCTTCCACGGCCCGAAGCGGTAAAAAGCGAGGGAGGGTGGAAGAGAAATGCAAGTGTTTGTGCATGTGAGAAAAAGAAGCAAGCGGGAAAGAATTTCACGAACGCCTTCATTGTTAAATGGTTGTACTATTGCCGAGGCACAGCATGAATTATTCAGTGAAATGTCTCCTTCTTCAAACAGACAAATAGAACAGGATTACGCCTCCACCAAGCAAATGGTAAACACGGCAATCAAAACAACAGAATTAATTAGGTAATTAGAGAGACAAAATAAATGTGAAATAATGATGAACTCTGCAGAGAGTACATCTGCACAGCCGCTACTGTATGCATATATGCAGATTAGGAAGTTGTGCATGCATAATTAGATGGCACTGCGATGAGGATGAGGGGTTGACATCCAGTTTGTTCTTTAAGTGTAAGGATTTAAAAGCTCTCCACTTCCTCCAGCTCATTTCATTAAGAGCTATTTAAACTATATTTAAGAGAACATAAGAGGTGTACAGCTGACATTCTTCCTTTTATCTTCATATCCGCCACAAAGCGCGGCGTCTAACAGCGGTGCGTTCACGAACGCCAGGTCACGTAACGACGGTGACGGGCTGTCAGGGCCTTTAAAGTCTTCTCTGCAAGGATAAAAAATATCTGAATAACTTATGTAATTATATTTCGTCCATGACTACTTGTTCTCCGCTTCGTATTATGGCGTTTTTACCCAGATGGGCCGCTTTTAGATCCCATTTTACCATCATTTTAGCATCAAATGCTAATTAGCGATTTGATTTGGAGTTGGTGACACCAAGGCCATCTAGAAGGCTTTGTTACATCATCATGTTCCCGTCCTCTGATTGTCAGAGAGTTCGCCGCTTCGGCGTACTAGCCGCATAATTGAGCGCTTTCCCAGTAGAACGTTGCCGGTTCTATTTCTGCCTCGCCACCATGACCTTCCGGAAGTATTCATGTAGTCAGCGTATTGTTGAGCAGACTGTATAACCGCAGCCCCTGACAAAAGTCTTGTCGCTCATTCAAGTTGTAGAAAGAACGAATAATAACTTGTAGTTGACCGAACGAAATCAGAAATGGCTAATATGGAAGGTAAGACCTAAGGATTATGGGTATTATGCCAAAAGAAAGTTCATTTATTGAGTTTAATTATTCAACCAGGACAGAAAGGTCAGGTTTTGCTTGGACAAAAGTTTGTATATACATATATATATATATATATATATATATATATATATATATACACCCAACCAGGGAAAATCTATGAACGGAAACGGACAGACTATATATATATATCTCACATTTTAGCATCATTTGTCAAATAATCTCCCTAAGGCCTTCAAAATCTTTTCTGCAGCCCAGTAGCATTATTGTTGATCAACCTGTTGCTTCAACCAATCAGATTTGGAGTTAAAGACACCAAAACCCTCTAGCAGGCATACGTTCCGTCAGTGTATTCCTGCCCTCTGATTAGATTAGTCAGAGAGTGTTTTAACAAACTCAAACTTACTCAAAAAAATTCAAACTCATAGCAGAAATTCAAATCGACCCAGTGGAACAAATTTTTTGGGAAAATGGGGGGATTTTGTACAAATAATCAAGATTTATTTTCCTAAGTAATATTCCAAAGGAACCAAATTATTGTTGGTGATTTTTAATTCTGGCTACACAATTATGCATTGCATAATTATGCATACAATTTCTGCATAATACGATGTTTTTAAGGCTATAAATTAGTTATTGACAGGTGCATTGATTCAGACGGAGCATTACTGAAGACCTAGGTGTGAAATGCCCCCTTTTGCAGACACTTCCGAAGTGCTACTGACGGAGCGCATTAACAGTTGCAGCTATCGCGAAATGAAAATGAGCTAATCCTCTTCACTCAGATGGGACGCCACTTAGCACTTTGCCTGCTGAATTGACTAAATAAGTAGTTGCTGCTTCGATGGCTTCTTCGTCAGAAGTAGTGGGACTTTCAGAGCTTTAAGCGCTGTATCAATTTGCCCAATAACTCAAAGGTACACAGGGAAGGTGGGAAGAAAATAACAAGGAACAAGGGATATTAACCTCGGTGGGAATTTGTTTGCTCCATGACTTTGAAAAGGTCAGAGCAAATCCTTTCAGCTCAGGCAATTAAAAGGATTCTGCTCATTGCTTCATAAGTACAGCTGGCTGGTTGGCCCGTCCTGTCCCGGCCCTCTCCTCCTTTTCCTCGTGTTTGACAGCCCCGTCACAGGGCTTAGGTGAATATAAAGTATCCATTTCAAGCAGTATTTAAGTCTCATTTCCAATTTGCGACCCTCGAAGAGCGGCTCAGTGTGTGCCGGTGATGCCCAGGCCTAATGATGGTTCCTCCAGGGGCTTATAGAGAATGAGGAACCGGGGGGAGGAGGGATTGGCTGGTTTCGGTGTGCCAAAGCATGAATTAGAAACAGATTATTTAAGCCGGGATCAAATCAAATTCATGCTTCTTGGCCGTGGTGCAATAGTTCAAGGGCAAAGAGTGCAGTCCAAAACTCGACCGGTCAGAAAATAGAGTGAAATACGACTTACCCCGTGGGGTGGTCTTTAGAGTTTTGCATTTACCAACAGAGCATTAAAGGCCCTGTTAACCAGTTGCGTAAATAATAGTAAATAAACTGATAAATGTCGGCACAGTAGCTTAGCGGTTAGCATATCCATAACATCTCATCCAGATTCCAATCCCAATCTGGGGGGTGTTTCCATGTTCTCCCAGAATCCAGGTTCTCCAGTTTATCCCCACAGTCCGAAAACATAAATTTAAGATTGGCTGCTTTAAATTGCCCCTTTTTTGTGTGTGTGTGTACGAGAGAGTGTGTGCCATACAATGGATTGGTGCCCTGTCCTGGGTATATCTGCACTGTGCTCGAAACGTTCTCCGTTGGATGTCATGAGGAACAGGATTAATTGTGAGCTAATGGATGACATCATCCACCTGATAAATAGTAGGTTTTTTTTGGTAACATGTCCAAACCCCAAACACTCGACAGTCACTGGGTACATTTACAATAATGTTGCATTTTAAAAATGTGTTGATGCGTCTTTTGTGTACAATTTCCATCATGAATCAAATTACCGGATTTGTAAATACATGTAATGGAGTAAAATATGAATTACTTCTAGTGAAATTAAGGTATTTATGAGTCCTACCATCTGAAGACAGCGTGTTCACTCCTTAAGAAGGTTGTTGCAGATGAAAAATGCTTCGCTCTGTTGTTGAGACTAAAAAAAAGAACAAATAGAACGTTATTATTTATACACTGCTCAAAAAAATAAAGGGA
>JAOUQT010000033.1:19250310-19267880 GCA_025769995.1 Xyliphius kryptos
AATAATCGGAACATAATGGATGAATGAATGAATAAATAAATGTACATATAATAGTGGCTTGGTGGTTGGTATGTTTTCCTCTCAACTGAGAGTCCCAATCTGGGTTTCCATGTCCTCCCCGTGTCCGCGTGGGTTTCCTGCCGGTTTTCCGGTTTCCTCCAACAGTCAAAAACATGTATTCAAGGTAAATAGAATGCTATAAATTGCCCCGTATGGTTTGTGTTTGAGTGTGTGGGTGTGTGAGGGAGTGTGCTCAGCGATGGATTGGCGCCCTGGATGTGTCTGCCCGGCACCAAGGCATGGGCATGGGGAACCACACCGTGACCCTAGTAGAGGATTAAGCAAGGATAAAGAATGAATGTACATATGTTAAAGAACAAACTTTTTTCTTAACAAATGTGATTTTCAGAGCTAAATTGACAACAGCGCCCTCTAAGATCACAGAATCCAATGGATAATGTTGCGTAACAGACATGTTTATAGTACATTTATGGAAATATGGAACAATTATTTATTATTATTATTATTATACATATTTTATGGGATGAGTAGCAACCCCATCCAGAAGATCCTTTTGGTCTAATCTTAATCCTACATCCAGGCCTGTGGTGCAAAACTGTGACTGAAGGTTGGGATGATAAAACAATAAGAGTGGATTCAATTTAAACACTACAGATCCAACACGGTTGAATAACTTCAGCTCCATGTTTGAAACTCTGAGCGAGGTGAGAAAGAACTCGGAGGAAACCTTTAAAGGAGCACGGGGACGAAATGCACCCCAATAACGCGGGACGTCCATGTGGACCTCACATCTGGATTGCGGTAATAAAGACAGAATTTCAGGAGAGAGAACAAACGTAGGGTTGGAGAGAGGAGGAAATAAAGAGAATGCAGATGTTTGTCTGCGTTTGTTCCTCTCACCAAAGCGGACCTCCTGCCCTCACAGCCTCTCATCCTCTTCTCATTAATGCATCCCTCTTTCAAGCCTCTCTGCTTTCATCCTTTCTCTCACTCACTCGTCACTTTCTCATCTCTCTTTAAATAGCACTAACCTTTCTCATGCTCTCTCTCTCTCTCCATAGTGAAGATAAGGTCATCCTATAGAGCGCATTAATGACAAATGTGTTCCCTTTAACCCAACACAGCTCCAGAACCATGAGCTCACTGCTCTCACAACAACAGGACCATCAGGAATTACTGCTGCCCTAAAGGATTCTGGACGTCCATTAGAAGGACCAGTGATTCATCCAAGATGATTTGCTTAAACGTACGCTCCTCCGCGTCCAATTCCACACCTTTGAAATGGAAATAATTACTGGGAAAGACTTTCCACGCCAGTTTGGGATGAACGGTGACTGTAGAAGAAGTCCTTTTCTTTATTTTTCTTAGTTACTGAAAATGAATCACTCTGTAAAGATCCGTTCCCTCTCGTCAGACTCTGATGATACCATTAGAGCCCGTCTGCCCCACCGGGTCACACAGTTCCCCAAATCTGAGGGTTGATCATTTTGGTTTTGTTACTACTCCGAACAAGTCGCAAGAAATCACTTAATGAGGTCATCGCCTCATTCGAATAATAGTCCATTAGCGGGTTTGAGGAATAAACATTATGGGAAAAAAGTGAGTCACAAACAACCGAAATATCTTACAACTATAAATAAACTTTTGTTTTCCTCTGTTTTCGTTTGTTTTCATTTATTTTCGTTATCAGCCTCACTTCCTTTTTCACCCCAATTAAACTTATGTGTGGCGACATTCCAATTTCAGACATTTTACTTCGTAGTTAAACCAATTTCCATTATTTATTTTTACGTAAATTACACTCATCATTAATTAATCAATTATCTTCCACTTATTCCTCTACGAGAGTCACTGGGCTGGGCAGATACACCCTGGACAGGGCACCAATCCATCACTGGGCACACACTCACTCACACATCCACACACACAGACTATAGGGGCAATTTAGAGCAATTTACCTTGAATCCATGTTTTTGGAATGTGGGAGGAAACCGGAGAACCCGGAGGAAACCCAGGTGGAGACGAGAAGAACATAGAAACTCCAGATCAGGATTTAAACTGGGAATCACCAAAGCACAGAGGAGAACATGCTAACCACTAAGACCCTGTGCCGCCCTTACATAAATAAATGTATCGTTATTTAGCTAAATGTTAGCTCTTAGCTTTTTACAGGTAAGTGTGAGTGACTGACACTGTGCATTTAAATTTACATCTTGCTCTGTCATTAGGGGGCGGGGGTGGCGGGGTCACTGGCAGCTTTGGGCGTGCGCAGTTCAGAGCGCTGTGCGTCACTCTGAGCGCTGAGAGTGTTGTAAAACGGGGTTCACGGACAGAAACGGAAGAACGTGCCTCTCCAATAACCTTGCTAGATTTGTTGCTAGTCGTTTTTTAAGAAAAGAAGTCGCTAAAGAGTCTGAAAAGTGGCCACATATAGCGCCAAAGTCTGTAAGTTGGCATCGGTGGATCTGAATCAGTTCCAATACGAAAGATTGAGTCGTACTTTTGGCGAAACGTTCGCGTCTTAACCTCGCCTTTCTGATCTGCGGTTCTGATGAATCGCCTCCCGGATCAGACGCAGCGGGTCGTGTTTCTCCTGCGGCGCGGCCACACCGGCGCTGACCCAAAGGTAGATCATTTACTCGCAGTCTCCATGGAAATCATGTGCCGTGTCCCAAATGAACCTTACTCTCCTCACGCCGGTGCTCATAAAGAAGTCCTTAAAGATTTCTATTTCCAGAGCAGATTGAGATGAAGGGTTTATTGTGCAACGCCACACTAATCAGCAAACAGGAAGTCAGGTTCGTCTAAGAGATGAAGTAAAGGAAGTTTAGGGTTCGAACCTTTAGGTACACACTGACGTACCTCAAAGGGTTCATTATTAAACCTCATCGTCACTGTGCAACAAAAATGTACACCCCAGTTCCCAAGTGGTAAGAAAAGGAACCTCAGCGGGTTCCGCTCCTGAGACGAGTGCTGCATCCCGAACATACAATCTATATATGAAGGACTGAGTCGTCGAACCATGGGATACACACGACGGAGCCCCACCCCCTTTTTCCTTGATGGAGCCCCACCCACCCATTTACCTCCCAAACATAGGATACCATGATGGAGCCCCACCCCCTTTTTCTCTGATGGACCCCTCCCCCCTGTTTTGTTTCCTAACCTAGCCACCACTTCAAACGAAACAACAATTCCTTTAATGTTATACAAATTTCTGCATCAGTAACTGTTTGCTTCTGTCAGTCGCATATTTTCGAAAAAAAATCACAGACAAAACTATTGCTCTCAAACTTCACAACATGGCTGTAACCGTGGTTTGAGAGGCGAACATGCTAACCACTAAGCCACCATGTGACACATCAATATAAACCCATATCCTTTTGCAGCTATATAAGCGTTCATGCTTTCTACAAGATTTTGGAAGGTGTCTGATGCCATTTTACCCCAAAACTCAGCAGAGCTTTTAGGAGATAATGTTTAAATCTTGATAATATTCCAGTTTTAGAAATCTGTGGTAACCTGGTTTTTGTTACCCATTCAGAAAGTTTGAGCTAAATGTGAATTACAGACAGATTTGAGAGTTTTTCCCACAAATTAATGATAGATATTAGATATTATTGTGGTAAGAGTGTGGGACCATCAAGCAGAAAGTTGCAGAAAGTTGGGGGTTTAAATCCCAAGTCCATCAAAGTAACAACATGATATTAAGCTCTGTTGTTCTTATTGGGATCACCTCCTTCTTTCTCACCTTTTATTACATTAGTCTTTTATGACGGGACAAATGTAACTGCAAAATGAGCCATTGTACTAATTTGGAACACAGTGAGAAAAATAACTTAAAAATAAGGAAACTCATGAACATTGGAACCGTTTTGAGGTGTGGTGCTTAAAACCAGCCAGAAGAGAGAAATCTTTTGAGGCTCTTGGAATTCTTTGTTTTATTTCAAGAGCCCCGACAGCTGTACCTCTAGCAGAATAGAAAATTGACAGACAAATGTCAAAAGGTTGGCATCTTTTGCCAGTGCAACCTTGCTATGCTTTTTCGTTCGGCCAATTCAAGGTGTCCTTCTAGCTTTCTTTCGAGTTTTATTCACCCGTGTAGGAACGCAGTTAACTGAAGTAGATAAATGAAGGTTAAAGAAAGAGTAGTTGCTTCCACTAAAAGGAAACATTTACAAAAGAGACTTAAACGTAATAAGTTACACTTATCCATAAGCAGCTGTATGGATGTGATTGTAAAAAGTACACTGGGGACAAAAAACAGAGACTCACCGAATATGAGTGGTAGTTAAGAAGGTCAGTGGAAGAATAGGGACTTTACAGATTTACATACTAATAGTCTTATTCCCAGGGAATTTAACCAGCGACCACTTTGTCTGCTGGCAATGGGCATTTTCAGGTCTGCGGCGGCGGATCTATCATTTTGGGAATGGTGTCTCTTTTTTAATGAATGGTGTCACCCAATGGCACCGTGTTCAGCTCGGCTGATAGCGCACACACGGTCAAGGTCAGGCAGGAGACTTGAGGCTGCAGAACTTCATCTGTCCAGATGGAAGCGAGCTCTTTAGCCACAGAACTAAGTGTGTGTGAAGGTAAAAGAAAACATTGGTGGTACAGAGGATATTACAGAGTCCTCCAGGGGGCTGTGGGGAACCAGTACGCCGAGTTAAAGCAAGAGAGTCTCCAACCTGCTAATGTGTAAACAAGGCATCACTCCTCTCCTGGCCTGATGTTTATCTGCCTCCTAAAAGCCTGCCCCTGGGTCTCTTTCACTCACTTGCACTTGCACTGCTTCTAGGAGGGCACTTAATCTCGGTGTGGGAGTGTGACTGTTCCAGTGAGACAGAGGAGCTGGAATGAAGGTCAGGATTGTAAAAGGTCGTTGTAGTGTGTGTTTTAATGTCATCAGATGAAGAGAGGTGTACGAAATGAGAGGGAGCACTGTTGCAGCATTCGGTACAGAGACCCTTTTGTCACAGATAGGGGCTCATCTGCCATCCTTGGCTCCGGCTCTCAGGAGGGATGCAGTGAACAAAAGTGCTAAAAGGCAGTGTGACAGGGAGGGCAGGATGAGGAAGGAGGAGACCTACTGCACACAGGCCCAACTGTCAATCATTTTAGTAACAATTACCCACACACAGGGTGCTATCACTCATCTGTCTATTTTAGTGTTTACACAGTAGATGTAGACAAATCGGTTCTGGGCAGATACACCCAGATACACCCAGGACAGGGCACCAATCTTGCTGGGTACACACTCACTCACACACCCACGCACTTAAAGACACTATACAGGGCAATTTAGAGCATTCAATTTACTTTGAATCCATGTTTTTGGACTGTGGGAGGAAACCGGAGAACCTAGAGGAAACCCACGCAGACACGGGGATGAAACATGAAAACTTCACCCAGATTGGGATTCGAACCAGGAATCCCCAGCGCTGAGAAGTGAACGTGCTAACCACTAAGCCACCGTGTCGCCCTAGAACTGATATTGAACTTCTGAATATATAGGCCAAAATTTCCACAAGCACACTACAAAATCTTATAGAAAGTCCATCCTGTGATAGTTGCCTAGAGCAGCGATTCTTAACTGGTGGGTCGCCGACACATTCTGGTCAGGATGTGGTCAGCTTGTTAAAAATAAATACATCTTAAGAAAAAAATTAATTATTACTCATCTGATTTTGTTCTTGTCTTTTAGCTTAAAAAAAAAAAGACGAAAGAGGCACGCGTCAGATGCAGGCAGCATATTCGTTGCCATGGTAACCACCATTTGTTTACCGGTTACCCTTCTTTTTAAATTTGTGATGGTGAAATGCAAATCCAAATTTGAAATGTAGATTTGAGGAAATTATTAGATTATTCCCCATACCCATCCAGGGGAGAACGTCTCGGGCGCTGGGCAGACACACCCAAGACAGAGCGGCAATCCATCGCTGGGTACACACACTATACAGGGCAATTTAGAGCATTCAATCTACCTTGAAGCCACCACCCTGATTGGGTTTCGAACCAGGAACCCCCAGCACTGAGAGGCGAACATGCTACCCACTAAGCCACCGTGCCGCCCTACTTTGCATGCATATGTTTGTTTGAATGTATTTTTAAAGGCTATTTTGAAAAAATAAATTGGATTGGTGTGTATTCTATAAAAGTGGGCCGTGAGTCAATGACCATGAGAAAATGTGGGTCCTGGGCTGAGACCAGTTAAGAAATCTTGCTCTAGTGCAAACAGCAAAGTTCACAAAGACAATTTTAAGTAACTAAGCGAGTTTAGTGGGGGAAAAAAATTGACCCTTGGCCCCCTCAGCCCCCTCATCCCCCACAACCTCATGACTTCAACCCGTTCAAACACTTGTGAGCCAGTTTCTCCGGTCCAAAATCAGCATCTGACCCTACAAATGCCAAATAAAAGGACCAAAATTCCCACAAGCACTCAATAAAATCTTGTAAAAGGCCTATTCTGTGATAATTGCCTAAATTGTGGGGTGGGTGATTTAGTAGGGGATGTCAATTAATCTTCTGTAGGTGTAATATGTATGTGCCCTAATACTTTTGTCCATATGTATTTAGAGTATAAACTATAATCTATAATAATGACATCCAGAGGTCACAGAACATGGATCTTAGCAACCAAGCGATTTTTAAAAAATGAGAACACATGGTAGAAAACAATGTTCAGAAGAATGCACCATCAGCTCAGCGTGTTGGCCAACAGTGCCAATCACAGGATGAGCATCAGCCAGTGATAATGGGAATTATAGTAATGAAATCCCACGCTTGGGCTCAGCGCTTAGCCCGGGGCACTTTCCATACTATAGTAGAGCATTACCATAAAGATGCGAGGTGCTTGTTTTTCAGGGTCTAACGGAGGAGCAGTCCGCTGAGATAATAACTATTAGTAAAGGACAGCACTTTGCTGGGATTCCAGCTGTGGTGGATGCTGCATTTCCATACAGATGGATGTGCACCAGAGGGGTGATATGTATGCAAAAAGGGGCACTTGAGTGAAGTGACGCCATCAGGCATCCTGACCAGAAGTCCAGGTCGTGCGACCTCACCATCCTGCAGCATCTTCTAATCAGTCTGCACAGTGGGAGGAAGTGAAGTTTGGTGTTGAGAAAAATCACCAGACAAAACCAAACAATCTTTGTTTTAAAGTGTGACATTAAGCTTTATTGTCATGATGTCATGACAGACCAGAGAATGGGAATACATCCCGGTTGCAGCAGCATCTTGAATAGTTAGGAAGTCAGCGCCACTGTCCAGGGTCCTGAAAGCATTCTCAAAGGTCAGAAATGCAAATAGCTGCAATCGCATTTCTGTGTGCGAACACTAACCAGACATTTCCATCAGTCTGTGTAATCCTGCTTGGTATGAAAAGCTTTTCTATCATGTTTGCAGAAATTTGAAACATATAGGATATTAGCGGAATAACCGTGGACATCTTAAAAGTTCAAACGCAATTGTTTTAAGTGAAGTCTTTGGAGTTTATGTATTTAAAACAAACTTATTATAATACAATGAGGTTTATGGCAATTGAACATCTGAAATGAATAATTGGAATGAATATAGTGTGAGTTGTGACCACAGGTCCATGTGGTTGCATACTTACAGTACATCAATTTATCAATGGGTTTACCAAGGACTTGATAAGGAATGATGAAGCCAAGCTTTGAAGGTACTCCCGAAGGCCCCAATCTATCTGGGGTGTTGCGTTTGACGGCAATAGCCAACGACCAACCAAACATAGGAAAGCAACAACCTGTTTTACCAAAGACATGGAAGGTAATCACAATCCCAAGGTTCAGCCTTGTAGGTCCTCGCAGAGACCCCAATGTAACCCTGGAGGGATCTTCCGTTCGATGCCGATATCTGGCAAACTATTGAATTTAGAAAAATAAAAAGCAGTTAATTTTTCCAGGACATGCCAGGAAATAAATAAGACAAGCTTTAGGCTTGTAGGTACTCATGAATATCCCAATGTGACATTGGCGGGTCTTGTGTTCGATGGTGATATCGAACAAACCATCAAACATAGAAAGGCAAGAAGTAGTTTTTCTACTGATGGGGTATCACGTTGACAAGTTTCAGCCTTGTAGTTACTCGGAAAGTGAGAGAATTAGTGATAAGTGAGTGAGTCAGTGAGGGCATTTATAGGTATAGATAACTAACGTGTGTTTTCCCTGTAGGAACATACAAATGATAAATTGCATTCACCTCGTAACATCAAATTATACAGACTTAAAGCTGTGCTTACCTTTAACTACATAAACCATCAACGAGTTCTACAAAAGATCTTTTGTGTAAATCTTAACTACCTCAACATCTGCCATTAGGGTTCCATTATCTGTGGGATTTTTACTCAGTAGAAAGAAAATGCATTAAAGCCTTCAGTGTGGTAATAGAGTGCTCTCAACAAATGCACTACAGAAGAAATACTACACCGAAGCCTTTAGAAGTAACAAAAAAGTCTAATATTTTGAAGGAATCAGATGACAACATTATGTTATTTAGCTGACGCTTTTATCCAAAGCGACTTACAAGTATCCCAACTTGATGTTTGGGGTCTGAACACAGGGTTGATACAGCACCCTGGAGCAATGAGGGTTAAAGGTCTTGGACCAACATTGGTAACTTCAACGGACCTGGGATTTGAACCCCCAACCTTCAGATTGATAATCCAACACCCTAACCACTGAGCTACCACTCCCTGACCAGGAAGCAATGTCGTATTGGAGGTTATAATAAAGATAACTGGTTATCATGCTTAATGTTTCTAAAGACGTAGGTTTGACCCAAATAACTAAAAATGCAATATTGTAGAAAACAGAAAGTGTAAAAGGGGCTGAGAATTAAACATGTTTGCATTTTGATGAATTATGCATGTGAGGGTTAGTCTAATAATAGTTCTGGAAGAGAAGGGCACCGGTCCCCCAACAAACGGGCCACACGCTTGCTTAAGGCTACTGCTTTGTGTAAAAATGGCACGCGATTCGTAAACAGGAACTGCAGCACACACGCAAACACACACACACACACACACACACACACACACACACACACACACACCAGGTGATGAGCACACAAAGGCTCCATTAACATGATGGGATTCAGACTAATGACACTGCAAACACTTATTCCTCTGGTGTTGTCCTATCGCCCTGAAGTATGAGCTCCGGTAAGAGTGATTTGTTTTGTATTAGCTCTCCCTCAGCAACACATTAGTGTTTGAGGACATTAATATCATCATGCTATACAAATCACATTAGTGTTTTTAAGGCTATAGGAGAACATAACAAAGTAAAGGCAGCAGCTTTAGAATAGCTTTTTGCTTATTTTGATCCGTCCAGCCATTATTTCCCCCTTAATCCTACACCAGGGTTGTGGAGGGGATGGTAGAGGGCTGTTCGGGCTTCACATTGCCCATCCAGGGGTGATTGTTTCGGGTGCTGGGCAGATACGCCTAGGACAGGGTGCCAGTCCATCGCTGGGTGACCTCTGGGTTCTCCGGTTTCCTCTCACAGACCGAAAATATGGATTTAAGGTAAATTGAATGCTCTAAATTGCCCCATATAATGTGTGTGTGAGTGGCTGTGTGAGTGATAGACCCTGTCTAGACTTTCTCCCCTGGATGGGCATGGGGAACACACCCTGCGACCCTCCTAGAGAATTAAGCATAAGATAATGAATGAATGAATGAATGAATGAATTAATCAAACCCATTGAGTATCTGCCCAGCGCTTGAAACACTCTGCCCGGATGGACACCCTAGTGTAGGATTAAGCGTAAAATAATGAATGAATGAAAACTTAAGTTACAAATCTCTTTTTGTAGACTGCCCTGGGGAGTGGCAGCAGGCCAACCACGGTTATTATACACTAATACAATGTATATGTAGACTGTATAAAGGGCTTAGTCCTCGAACCATGGGATACGCACAACGGAGCCCCAACCCTTTTTTCCCGATGAAGCCCACCCCCACTTTTGTTTTCTAACATGGCCACCACGTCACATGAAACAACAATTCCTTCAATGTTATACAAATTCCTGCATCAGGTAACCGTTCTTATCTATTAGTTGCATATTTCTGGAAAAAGTCATGGACGAAAATGTTGCTCTCGAACTTTACTACACGGCTGTAAACTTTGTTTGCCAACACAGAGACGTGCTATCTGTCGGTTTTAGTCACTAAAGCATAAATATACAGTCTGCTTAACAATACACTGACTACATGAATACTTCCGGAGTTTATAGTGATGAGAAATGGGACCGACAACATTATACTGGGGGAGGGCTCCATTATGCGGCGTATATTACGCTGCTGGTCGGCTAGTAGATAAATATAAGTGCAGTAGAAACAACGTCAGCTAAAAACATTTACAGGCGGACGTTCAGTTCGAAGGATTCCAAAAATAAGGTGCTGCAAATCCAAAAACCCAAGCTTGAGCATAGAAAACAGGTCCTAAAAGCGCACACTATAGCTTCTGCTACAAAGGATTTGTAGTGAGTTCACAAAAACACAAGTGTGCGGAAGGCCGACCATCCCTCACCCACTAATTCACCTTTCTGACATCAAGGTACTTATAAAGAGTGTTGTGGTTAACCACACTCAGTATGCAGCAAAACAACAAACCAATGACTGTAACTGCCTCTAAAATCAAAATATTACCAACCCAGGTTTGTCTTGTGGCTGATTTCTAATAAGTGACTTCCTCCGAAACTATAAACAACACCACGGGGTAGAGTTGCATGCTGAGCAGCTCCAGCGATTCCTTTAATCCAGGTGAGTGAGTCGTATGACGGAAGGTGCTCTAAAACACAGTTCAATATGTTGTAGCGAAATAAGGAACGAAGTCGCCCGTGACAGCAATTGTATTTGCGTTGCATACCAAAACAGCCCGGGAGTCGCTCTCGCCGGCACAACAGCAAAACGCAAGCCATTCGGCAAGAAATAAATAAAAAACAAGGAAAGTGCAAGCGATCAAGCCTCACGTACAATCTAATTGAGGCTCAACGAAACTGCCTTTGGCTGCTTTGCCTCCACTGCTGCTACCTGCCATAATGCACTGCACCATTCAAATTAACTCAGGAGTGACTTATTTTAATCGGACGCGTTCTTTTTTTGTGTGCGAGGGAAAAGCAGTGGCCATTTAGATGAGCAATGTATCATTACCCAGATTCTGCCCCCTCCCTTCCCCTAACTGCAGCACCGCAGGCTAGGCATCCTTGCGTGAGCCTCCATCTACTGAGCCAGGCAATCTGGCCAGCGGACATGCATGTATTCATAATAGCGGTAGCCTTTGATGTAAGAAAGTGTGTGTGTGGCGGTGAAAAATGGAGAGAGAGAAAAAGAGAGAGAGAGTAAGCGACTAAGAAATTGAGAAGCACTCTGTTGGAGGAGGCCGAGGCTCCTCTTCCCCAAATACTCTAGACCCGCAGTGACTGGTAAATATACATGTAGTGATTACATACCAGTTAGAGGTAGAACAAAAGAGAGTGATCAGTAATTACAAGGATGAATATTAAACACACTTCTTGTCCTGATGTGTTAAAAGATTTTCTCCGGATGTAAAGAAATTAATCATCCGGCAGTAAAGCCAAATCATAGAAATGGATAAATGGATTGCGATTTCACTCCCGATGGAGCCGGGAGTTTTAATTCCATTCAGCATGCTATTAGGCTCCTGGTCAGCTAAGTGCCATAATAGGTGCTCCGTAGCTAGGGGGATCAGGGAGGGGGGTGGAGGAAGGACGCTGGAGTTTGAGCGATGTGTCTGTCGAATGAGTAATGAAAAGTTCAGCGGGGTTAAGTCATTACAACTGCAGCTACTAATTATTAATTACACCTCCAGACGGAAAAAAAAGGACATCTTTAAATGCCACGGTGCATGGAACCTCACACGGGCACCCCAAAAATAAACCCAGGACAGACATCCAAACCGGCTGATGACGATATTTAAGCCTAAGGCTTTAGGGAAAAAGAATCAAAGTGATTTCAATACGTTTATTTGAAGATTATTATGACACTAAGACTGTTGATGCTGCCGGGCCGCTCAAGGAGATGAGTTATCCACTGAGCCTTGGTCCTCCCAAAGTTTGTTCCTTAAAAAACAACATAGCAGGGTTTTTCTCTGTTGCTTTGGCTGGCTTTTTGGGGGTTCCGATTTAGAACTCTGCAAAGCTGCTTCTTGAAGACGTACTGTTGTAAATAAACTAGCGTAGTAAGCGTGCTGCGCTACGGCGGAGAACTTGATAATGTAAAAGTTGAAAGTCATTTATTTTTGAACGAGTAATTTCATATGAATGAGTTTATATATTTAAAATAAACATATTATTATAGAGTAAAATTTGAGGCAATTAAAAATCCGAAATGAATATATAGAATTAATAGTGTTGTGACCACGGTGTCCACTTGGATACTTTCTTACGTGACTTTCAAGTAATTTTCAAGTTCAAGTAATTTTTTCATATAGCGCTTTTCACAACAGTGTGTTGTCACAAAGCAGCTTTACAGAGTCCAAAGCCTAAACCCCCAAAGCGACAGTGGCAAGAAAAACTCCCTGTTGTGAGGTTATTTTTAGGAAGAAACCTTGGAAGGACCACAGTGGGGAACTCATCCTCCTAGAGCGGCCAGACAGCATCAGAGTAGGACAGCCATGTACAGATTGTGTATATATCAGTCCATATGTGTCCATAGTAAGGTTTATCAGGAAGGTTTCCAAAAACACAATAAGGAATCACGGCGCCAAGTTTCAGCTTGGTAAGTAACTGTAAAGACACCAACACGTCCGATGGCGATAACGAAAGAACAATTCAACATAGGAAAGTGAGAACCTGTTAGTTTTTCCACGGACAAGGTAGGTAATCACAGTGCCAAGTTTCAGCCTTGTAGGTATTTGGGAAGATCTTGTTGTGAAACTTGTATTCGATGGCGATTTTGAACAAATCACTGAACGTAGGAAAGCGAGAGGCAGTTCATTTTTCTAGGGCATGATGGGGAATCTGGTGGCATAGTGGCTTAGGGGTTACCACGTTCGCCTCTCAGCGCTGGGGATTCCTGGTTCAATCTGGGTGGTTTCCATGTCCTCCCCGTGTCCACGTGGGTTTTCTCAGGCTTTTCTGGTTTCCTCCCACAGTCTAAAAACATGGATTCCAGATAAATTGAATGCTCTCAATTGCCCCATATAGTGTGTGTTTGTGTGTGAGTGAGTGCCCAGTGATGGATTGGTGCCCAAATTGGCGTCCAAATTGTTTTCCCCTGGACGGGCATGGGGAACCCCACCGTGACCCTAGTAGAGGAATAAGCGGAAGATAATAAATGGATGAAGGGGAATCACGATGCCAAATTTCAGCCTTGTAGGTACTAAAGAAGAGGGAGAATTAGTGATGGGTCAGTCAGCGAGTAAAGGCTTTGCCATTTATCAGTAAAGATGAACTTGAACTAAGAGGAAGGCCGACTTGATGGCTTAGCGGCTAGCAGGTTTGCCGTATTTCCTAACAACCCCATAGACACAGGGAGAACGTGAAAACTCCACCCAGATTGGGATTGAAACCTGGATCCCTAGCTCTGAGAGGCGACCGTTCCGAACACTACGACAGATCGAAATGATGACAATATTTTCAAATAGGTATGAAGACTTTCATAGATCCTGCACCAGATATAAGCATGGCTTAGTAATTACACGTGGAGGCGCAGAAACACTCTTGGCTCTCGCACTTACTCACTGTAAGCAATTAAAATATTATTCATTACCTTTTAAATACAACAGTGGCTTTGAAATCCCATTAAATTTGGGATAATTGAGTGTGTTTAATTATCAGCTGTGGTAGGCAGCTAGTTTGGGAGAAAGTACAAGGCGGGAGAAAAAGAGGCGGGTGACCTACTTAGTGTCGGGAAGCATTGTTTTAAAAATGACCTTGCTCCCAAAGCCGAGCTCAGAATAACTTTTCCCTTAGACACCCAGGACACTGAGAATAATATTCAGATGTCAAGATCTTAGCTCAACTCTTAGACGCCTTCCTGCCTACTGGTTTGACCTCAATGCATCTTTCTCTATAAATGCCACAACCCTCACTGACTCACTCACTCATCACTAATTCTCCCACTTCCCAAGTAGGGAGAGGTAGCTGAGTGCTTAGGGTGTTGGACTACCAATCAGAAGGTTGGGGGTTCAAATCCCACTGGAGTTACCATGTGGGTCCTTGAGCAAGACTCTTAACCCTTATTGCTCCAGGGTCCTGTATCAACCCTGTGTTCTGACCCCAACCAAGTTGGGATACCTGTAAGTCGCTTTGGATAAAAGCGTCTGCTAAATAACTAACTAAATATAAATGGGGTGTGAGTGAATGTGTATCCAACGATAAACTAGCCCCCTGTCCTGGGTGCATTTGCCCAGCACTCAAAACGTCCCCCTTCTGAGGACATGCATTATATAAGGGCAATTTATAACCACTACATCACCTTGAATCCTTGTTGTGGCCTGCGGAAGGACGAAATTGCCCCTGTATGGGGTGTGAGTGAATGTGTACCCAATGATAAACTGGCGCCCTGTCCTGGGTGTATTTGCCCAGCGCCCAAAACACCTCCCCTTTTTAAAACATGCGTTATATAGGGGCAATTTATAACAGCCATTTCACCTTGAATGCATGTTTTTGGGCCACGGGAGAAAAAATAACCCTTATATAGGGTGTATGTGTGTCCGTGGGAGTGTGTACCCAGCGATGACCTGGCGCCCTGTCCTGAGTGTTTTGAAAACCCTGTCCCTTTAAGAACCCTCTCGTCTGCCCCCTCTGCTGGTTGCAGGGCTTTGATGCGCGCCGCTCTTCCCGAGTTCTGACAGCTCGAACCGGCGGCTCAGTCATTCGTGGATAACGTGCGAGTTATTTTAGGCGCCGGTCCTCATGGAGACGCCGTAATCCAGCGGACCCACAATCACTGCACATGCTCCCTCTAAACGAACTCGACCGGAAAATCACACCGTACATCGTGTCCCGGCGTGAGGACGCTCATAAATACATCTGAAACCCTGTCCCCTGTGTCCCTGTAAAAGGGAGAACAAACTAATTACTTTCATTCGTCCCTCGTCCGTGAGGCGAGTGCGAGGCGGCGTGCGTCCGGCTGAAATATATGATCGTAGCGGGAGGAGAGGGTTATGTAAAGGCGGGGGATTGAGATTGGGCAGATTGAGGTCAGCCGGCGTTTACCCATCAGCACCCTCTGCTGGTGGTTTTTATGAACGAAACCTTGTGAGGACCGAGATGAAATCCACTTAATGGGGGTTAAGAATGGAGGCACGGTGGTGTAGTGGTTAGCGCATCCTCCCGGGCTCTCTGGTTTTCCCCCACAGTCCAAAAAGATGGATTCAAGGTGAATTGGTTGCTTTCAATTGCCCCCATATAGTGTGAGTGAGTGAGTGAGTGAGTGAGTGTGTGTATGCCCAGCGATGGATTGGCGCCCTGTCCAGGTTGTATCTGCCAAATGCCCGAAATTCTCCCCTTTGAACACACTGGGGCAATTTACAACAGCCGCCTCACCTTGAATCCATACTGTATAGTTTTATCTTCAGTCTGTATGGACGAAACCTTGTGAGGACCAAGGTGATATACCCTTTGAAAGCGTTAGGGTGGAGTCATGGTGGTATAGTGGTTAGCACGTCCGCCGTAGGTTTGACTCCAGAGTGGAGTTTGCATGTTCTCCATGTTTCCACATGGATTTTCTCCGGGTTCTCCGGCTTCCTCCCACAGTCCAAAAACACAGATTTAAGGTGAATTGGCCGCTCTAAATTGCTGGAATGGCGCCCTGTCCTGTGTGTACCTGCTCAGGGCCTGAAATGTTCTCCCTAGAGGACACACACTACATAGGGGCAATTTCCAACAACCACTTTACCTTAAATCCATGCTTTTTGGATTGTGGGAGAAAAAATTGCCCCATATAGTGTGTATATGCGTGTGTGTTTTTCCATCCATCGGCAGGGCACCCTGTCCTGTGTGTATCTGCCCAGCGCCTGAAATGTTCTCCCTAGAGGACTCACACTACATAGGGGCAATTTCCAACAACCATTTCACCTTGAATCCATGTTTTTTGGTTGTGGGAGAAAAAATTGCCCCATATAGTGTGTATATGCGTATGTTTGTCCATCCATCGGCAGGGCACCCTGTCCTGGGTGTATCTGCCCAGCGCCTGAAATGTTCTCCCTAGAGGACACACACTACATAGGGGCAATTTCCAACAACCAATTCACCTTGAATCCATTATTTTGGATTGTGGGAGAAAAAATTGCCCCATATAGTGTGTATGTGTGAAACGTTCACCCGTGGTTGGGCATCATCTCCATTTGGTATGTTCTCCCCGTAGGGTGTGAAACCCAGCAGCTTTGATAAAGTCGCCATACCGGAGGTGAAGGAGATCATCGAGGGCTGCATTCGCCAAAACAAGGACGAGCGGTAAGTGACCCACGGTGGACCCGAGCGCGTGAGACGGAACCGTAGCCGACGTTCTCTCTCTCTCTGCCGCAGATACGCTATAAAGGTCCTGCTGAACCACGCCTTCTTCCAAGAGGAGACGGGCGTGCGGGTGGAACTGGCCGAGGAGGACGACGGGGAGATGATCGCCATCAAGCTGTGGCTGCGCATCGAAGACGCCAAGAAGCTGAAGGGCAAATATAAAGATAACGAGGCCATCGAGTTCTCCTTCGACCTCAGCAAGGACGTTCCTGAAGATGTGGCCCAGGAGATGGTACGTTTGTTTTTTCGGTAAACCACGCCCATTACCGCGGCCCGCCGCTAATATTCCGTGTGCCGTCGCAGGTGGAGTCCGGTTACGTCTGCGAGGCGGACCACAAGACCATGGCCAAGGCCATCAAGGACCGCGTGTCGCTGATCTGCCGCAAACGCGAGCAACGCAAGTTGGTGCGCGAGGAACAGGAGAAGCGCAAGCGGGAGGCGGAGTCTCTGAAGGCTTCGCAGACGTCGCCGCCCACCCAGACTCATTGCGCCGTCCAGCCGCCGGCTCCTGGACCCGGGCAGCTGGAGCAGCAGGAGGAGGAGGCGGAGCCTCGCCAACAGCAACTGCACTACCAGCAAGCCGCCATTTCCTGTAGGTATAGTTTATAATGCGGTACGCTACGAGGGGGCGGAGTTTGGTACAGTTACAATGAAACCCAACGCTGATCGCTGAGTAACGGGTTTACGCTTTTTCTAACCAACAGCGGAAAGCGCGGTGGACAGCGGGCACGGCTCGTCTGTGTTCGCCGACACGCCGCTGGGGCACCACGCCGTGTCCTACGGTTCTCCTACCATCTCCCAGCCGGGACAGGCCCCGTATCCTGCGGGCCCCCAGGTCCCCCAGCAGCACCCTGTCTTCCCTCAGCAGCCAATGGTGAGCAACCGTTATCTCACGCACACGCGGGCACGTCAAGTACTCTACCCGCACGCCAATCACTATAGAGATGACACACGGCGTCGTACCCTCCACTCTACCCGCGCGCCAATCGCTATAGAGATGACACCCCAAGCACCCTGTACCATCCCGCCCACTCTAC
>JAOUQT010000033.1:19333564-19344042 GCA_025769995.1 Xyliphius kryptos
TGCACGGATGGGTTAAATGCAGAGGACCAATTCCGCTGTGTGCGAACATAGTGGCAAAAATGTATCACTTTCACTTATGCTCTATTGTAATATAATATGTGCTCATAAGATTTGCAAATCATTATAGTCTGTTTTATTTACAGGACAATTTACACAGCATGCCAACAGTTTTGGAATTGGGATTGTATTTATACGAACGTACCAGACACTTTATGTGTTACACGTGTTCAAATGCTTGTAAACACAAATATCTAATCAGCTAGTCACATGGCGGCAGCGTAATGCATTTAGGTATGCAGTGGTGGTCAAGACAACTTGCTGAAGTGCAAACCGAGCAAAGAAAGGTGAATGAATCTCTCATTGTGTGCCAGACAGGCTGGTATAAGTATTTCAGAAACTTCCGATCAATAGCATGAAGGTCAACACACACCCACAAACTGATTTTCTTTGGGTCCTGGAACTATAACTATCCAGCTGATCTAGGACAAACAACTATTCTATCAAATCAGATTCAGTGTCTTTCTATGAAATCACTACAACTGTTTAAAATAAAACCCCTAACTACAACCTTGTATTCTGTATCTGATTTGTGGGACCACAACCCTACCAAGATTCATTACTGGTGAAGGGGGGATATAACAATATGGCCAATGATGTTAGGGGCAGCCATAGGCTTGTGCTTAAGGAACCTGAAGGTCTTCAGTTTGATTCCTGGAATCACCAAGTGACATGGATTAAGTGCCTTTGAGCAGGCGCTGTGAAGGCTGCTCACTGCTCCGGGAACGTATGCTCATGACATGTGCTCACGTATGTTTGTGTATATCCGGAGGACCAATTCCATGGTGTGCAAGCATAGTGGCAACGGATCACTTTCACTTCACTTTCGCTTTTGTTTTTTAAATGAAATAATACAGTAAAAACTATAGAATTACATAAAATGAATGCCATATGATGAAGAGACATGCTTATACAACTCTAAATACCGGAACAGCCTCAAGTTCTCCACAAAGTTGTTCCCAAGACTATGAGAGATTCTAGTTATTATCTCACAGCGCGCTTATCACTCTAAATGGCTAATTGAAAAGCGAAGCTTTTCCAGCGGGACAAATTTTAATTCAAATATATGACCGTAATTGGTGCTTGATTGTACCAGTCAAAACTTTTGCTTCCTTTACTCTCCTAACAGCTAAAGGATACTTTATGGAGCTCAGGACAGTACAGCGTTTACTGGATGATTAAAGTGAATAAAGAATGCCATTAACAGGTTTCATGCTTAGAAGAGATGTTCAATTCAGGGGGAAAAAAAAAAGAACACAATCATTAGTTCATTAACACCGCACCTTAAAATTGGTCTCTCCTTGCATATTCGGGGCTGATATTTCTTGATGAATGACAGTGAGGTTGCGAGCAAAGGTCAGCAGCGCTCCCTGGAGATGTGGCGAGATTGTTCTGTTAACGAGATACAGAGACAAACGAGCTTACTAATGATCCCCATCTACTGCCATCAGACGGAAAACTAGAAACAAAATCACCTTGTTTGACTGCCGGGGCTGCTGGGAGCTTAATGAGAGCTCTCAGGCTTAAAGAAGGGCTGTAGTTCTTCAGGGAAAGAAGCAGGGCTTGAGTGCTTAGCCATGGAACACGAGTGATGAATGTATTTAATTGCGCTTGGCAGTATATTGTGAGACAATACGTTTCATTTGCGGTATTTGTGGTGAAATGTGTAGGTGGTAAATTAAGTCCTTGGAGAAGGCAGATAGTTGTAAATACAGTGAATGATAGGAGAGAATAAGCACAGAATGAAAAAGAGGAAGAAGAGATATCTCTATGGGCTTTTCACAGAACAGGGGTTAATAGACGATTAAGGGCTTAGAGTGCATGTAAGTGGTAACTTACATCATGCCAAGGCTGCTCCTTTCTGTACTGTCATGAAGTGAAAACACAGAGCCTTCCCAGCCCTGAAATTGTGGTTGACACTATATAAGTATGTCTGGAAGATATACAAACTCCCAGTAATCACTGGTACTAATGTATTAGAAATGAACAGCAGTTTAACCTTAATGTCAAAGCCGATGCCATGTGCCTTGCACATCTGGAACAGCACGCTGTACTGGATCATAGAGAGGTTGGTATGAAAGAGGCGGCTGCTCATTACTGCAAAATGACATGGCCCTAGCTGAGAAGACACAAAAATAGCAATACGTTAAAAATCCAGTATTACTAACAATGACTTATCATGTAAATAACCCGAATTCTTGTAGATGTGTTTGCATTACAAAATATTAACTGAGCAATGGTCCCACTTGTGTAACGTAGATTGAAATGATGCTTGAATCAAAAGAAATACAATATATAAGCAAAGTATCACAGGCGCAGCAAAGTGTCTTGAAGCATAGATAGATAGAATATTTGTGGTGGGCAATTCTTGGAATGTTAGTTTAAAGATAACTAGAGCACAAGGAGTTGATCTCGGAAAGACGTCCATGCTTACAGCAAGAGCAGATAAATAATGTTTCTAAAAGAATGCTACAGGAGCTGATTAGTTGAAAGTGGCAGTACTCTAAGGGCTCTGAGCAGGCACAAAGCATATTCTCCCTGACAGAGGTAATGCTTTAGCAATGGCCTTGGCAGACTCTAGAGACTATGTAATTCTTTCCAATAGAGCTGTGCTTTGTGCCGTCAATGGCACTGTCCTCATCTAACAATAAAGAGACTTTCCAGCAGGGATTTAATTGCGTTTATAATATTCAGGATCCAAGTGATGGCTACAGCTAGAGCTATTAAGCATGAGCAGAGTAGGAAATACACTAAGCCACACACATGCCTACACAAACTAAATGAATGTTTGATAAAATAATACAAGTCTCAGATTAACAAGCGTAAACTTAGGCTTGCTGCTATTAAAGAATTTCTATTGTTTAGGGGCCGGCATCAGGTTGATGAGGTGCTCAGGCATGCATACACATGCATAATGAATGCTGTATGAATTATTAATGGGTTGATTATTTAGGCTCATCTATCAAAATGGTAATGAATTTAACATCTAAACACCAATCAGGTCCAAAACATAATTACAGCGTTTAGTTGTATTTAACAAAAATAAAACAACAAGCCTTCAGCTGATCACTCTTTATAGATTCAGTGATATATAGAGATAATATCCTGTTGAGAGGACTGTTATTGCTCTCTAGTCCACTCGCTGGCAACAGATGCTGGATAATTACATTCCTGTGCTACACCGCCACGATTAACAACCCGAATGCCTAATGTATAAACTGTTTGTCCAGTTCCACAAAGCTCCAGTAAATTGTGCCAAGGCCACTTGATGAATTGCCATAACAACATCATTTACCTAAACATTTGATACAATTCTAAAATGTAGTAGATTACTCCTAACAGTAAGCTTTATGACAAAGTGAGGATAGTGCATGTGTGCAGTACAGGAGCTCTCTTGTGTGCACTGAGTTTTTTGTTTCCGACTGGTAAAGGAACGTCCAGACGTCCAGTTTGGCAGTTCAGTGTTCCGCCTGTCATGTGGAGCATGATCTGGGTCATAGCCAGCTGGTTACTATAGCCTAGATCTAGATCAACATCCCACACCTAAAGACACACACACACATACACACACATAAAACAATGCACATTAGCATTATAGCCTTCAAGTAGCAAAATGAGTATTTCCAGCACTCTTACCACACACTGTCTATACAGAACTCAAGTGACAGTCAAACAGGCTTATTAAGAGCTCTATAATACATTTAATAGCCTTGATAATAATCAGCTGTGATATCAAGTGCTGTAACAAATTAATTAAAGAATCACAAATCCCTGGCTTTGTGTGTCCCGTATTCCACTTTGAAAATCACTGGCCTATATTAACACTGTGAAAGGGTTATATGTGAGATACAGAACATTAAAATACCCCCACTGTGTGCAAGTGCGAGTGAGAGGCTGAGACACAGAGAAGGAAAGATCATGCCATGAGTCTGTATAACAGTGTGTTTACCGCCTGATGGGCCACTCTCTACACATCTGTATGGTTAATGGCATCATTATAAGGATATTAAGGGGTCAAGCTCCATCGTGGCCTTATTCTTAAATGGGGCTAATTTTGCCTGATAATAAACTAATAGCTATGCCCCCTTTTCAAACAGTGGGAAATAAATCACCAGTGAAAGAGTTGTTAATAACTAAGTGGCAGTTGGCAGCCTCCACTGCCGTCTCTATTTGTCAAGCTAAACGCTCCTGCCAGGCAATGCAAATGGCAGCTGGGCTCTGAACTTTGCCCCAGTGCATTTGTTTGGCATTCAGTATAGCTGGGTTGCATCTTACTGCATCACTTGTTTCATTCCGTAAGATTAACCCCAATCTGAATTCAGTATGTAGATATGGACCTCGTATCCTTCAAAGAGGAAAACTGGCGTATTATGTTAACGCATCAATGCTCTGATTAAGTTCTGTTATAAATCTTTTAATTGTATATATTTTTATTTTGTGTATATGATTTTAAACAATATAGTCATTCCTGAACGCCCTGCTTTTCTACCTCTCCATATTGTATATTACTCAGTGCAAAGGAAATTGCAAAATAACCAAGATTAAGATCCATATCTATCTGTAAATCTCCGAGCTTGAGACAGGACAGATAGATGGAGAAAGCATGCTTAAAGAAGGGCTAAGGTTTTGTTCTGAATCGATCCGAGCATGTCCTCTGACCACAGTTAATACTGGGGGTTTGTGTAATGAGCTAGGCTCCAGAGAGCTATTTAGCCAGTCTGTAAGAATCACACGGGCCTGCCTCATTGTCAGCGTTTACAAAAGCATCTAATATATACGCCCAGATTGTACCTGTTTTCTATTGCCTCCTTGCTTTCATTAAAAACTGCAATCCTGCAGCTGAGCCTCCCCTTACACACAATGTGAGGCAGACCTACAAGGGCAAACACATGTCCCCCCCACCTCACTGATTCCCTTTAAAAATATACCAGCTTTCAGCAACAGGTTTCAATGTAAATTGATGTTCAAATAGAGACAGGTTCGTTTTTGTCCAGGCTCTACCCCACTTTCATCTTGAGAGTAATGGACTGTAATGTCCGAAAGTATCCGTCTGAGATGCTATTGCATTCTCATCAACACTTAGAGAATAATTATTTTATGCCTTTTATATCTTTGTCATGATAATTATCATTTACTGGACAATTCCATCATACGTTGGAGGTTAGCTTGGCAAGTGGTTTAAAATACCATATACCTCATAATACAGCAGAGAATTATCACCGTAATATCAAATATTTAGTGTTGCGTAGTGTCTGTCCATTTTAACAACACTCTCCACAGATTTGCACTATACTGTTAAAATATCAAATATTTGCACAGCCCAAAAATACTACTGTAATAAAATCCTCCAAAGGATATTATGGAAGCCCACACTGCAGGTTGCTGTGGTCTGCAAAGGCTTTCTCCAGGGGGCTTTTGTATCCATCAGCACTGAGTAAATGTCTTTTTTCTTTAAGCTCTAATGCTTTTAACACTGGAGGATATCAGATCAAGGAGCTCCCCCCTGCTCCATATGCTCCACAAGGGCAGTCCACACACCACTGCTTTGCTGTTTTAAACCACCATCCTTCCTATCTCTCAACAGGCCTAAGAAGCATTTAGGAAATAGCAGAAGGCTTTAGGAGCTCTTTGTATATGCAGAGAAAAATGCAGAATGAAACGTCTGCAGTACTTCGCCCTCTAGTGGCCACGACTTATTAGATTGACTGTAGTGAGGAACAACAAGACCAATGTATTGCACATTGAAAGCCTACCAGAGAATAGGATGTATGAGAGTATTAAAATAATTACAATTACAATATTTAATTAATGAAGTGACACGTTATAATTACATGCACTGCAGTGAGCCTGCTTAGTTCCGAGCCAATACTTGGATGGCTATGATTTGGTTTGTCCAATATGTTGTTGGAGAAGGCTGACACATCCATAGAGCCAAATCAGATTTAAAATAATATATTATTAGCTTTTTTTGGCAATAATGGTACATAAAACAGCATTAATTAATGCTGTTCATTATGGTTAAATGATAAGCCTACGACTGCCCCTATTACCTTATTACCTGTAGGAATTCATGATTACTCACCCATGAACAAATGCTATTTCATGTACCATTATTGTGAAAGTAAAAGTCAAGTGTTACCAGCTTTTTGAGTAATACAGTCTTTTAGAGAGTGACTGTGCTATGTCTGATGACCTGAGTCTATGACCAGATGATACAAACTAGCACGTTTGATGCATTGCGAGGTCAGAGGGCAATGCCCTAAACGGGGAATTAGTTTATTGACACAATATGACCTGACAGTTTATTAGATGGGAGGGAACTAACCAGAAGTCATCCATCTACTCAGTATTATCTCTTCTAGCACAGAAGACTGAGCACTGATAGCAGTAAGGTGAAAGCCAAAGCAGCAGTAAAAAGGCACTGTTAGAGCATGTGTCTGACCTCATCAGAGAAACACAGGGTTCTTTAAATGAACCACTGACAGAATATATATTTACTTGAAGTCATGTAAACTATATATTTTTATTTGTATGTATAATAAATTAAGCTGTACTGGACATTTCTTATGAATAGTTATCTTTGACCTGCTGACTGAGTGTACCAGGCTCCAGGAAGGTGACCAGGTCCAAGGAAAAATGTCCAAGGATGTGATGCTCCTGGCAGACCTTTCCTATCTGCATGCAGATTAAGTACAGGTCATCTGGGCAAATAGAACTCTGTGGTACGGTGCAGCCTGACACCTGTAGAAAACCAGCATGCAGCTGATTTCCACATGAAAGCATGCGTACTCCTCCATCCGGCTCCACCAACATATCAACTGTCAGACCTGTCACATTATGTGAGGGAGGGTAAGCCTCAATCACACCACCTGAGAGATGACAGAAGCCAGCGCAGATAGACATGATGAAGGCCCAATAGTATTGAGTTTGATATTAGTAGATGTTGTTAAGTTTTACCTGTTTTAAGAAAGTGCTCCAGGAAGCAACTCCAGGTTGGATAGCAGGACGCGTCTAAAGGCTTGGCATGAGTATCCAACAGAGCAGGTACTGACTCCAGAAACTTTCTCAGCACTGCTTCCTGAATGAGAAAACAGATGATGCTAAATCTGACAGATTTGTTCTACAGAGACACAGAGAGATTTAGTACGCAGATGGCATTCATTCGCTTACCACAGGAGTCTAGATTAAATCAAACACCCGAGGTTGTAGTGTAACTACTAATAAATATTGGGTTGATTGAAGAGAAAGTGCTGACTGAAAGCCAGTCAGAGTACCATAATGGCTTTAACTGACTGCCCTCTGATTGCACCTGCCACAACGACTTAGGCCACGAGCAAACTGATAAATGCCTAAGCAAGCCAATCAATCAGTGGATCAATCACTGACGGTCACTGATCAATATAGCTCGTTTCACTAAATAGAAAATGCCACATTGTCCGTGGCACCTGATTACATTGGTGACCTGTTGTAAAACTTGATTATTACATAAGATAGTGTTCTATAAATCTCTTAAATCTCATTTCAGCACATTCTTTCGTATCTAAGTTTATTTTAAATCAGCTAATAAAGAAGTTCCTACTGTGTTCCTACCAAATATATTTCACTCCTTTTTAAAGGCATAACCTTATTTATTATATCCTGCTTGACAAATGAAGTAGCAGCAGGGGTTCTAGAATAATATCATGAGAGGTTGAGCAGCATACAAACATCTTCTGTCATAAATTCTTTTACACTTTGGTTTTAAGCACATAGTTCATAAAGCATAGAATTTATTTGTTACGACTGATTACAATGAGCAGCGTTGCAGGATGGAGAGTTTGATATTCCAGTCATGAAACAGCTATCATCATATTCAAGTACTGTAAGAACCAGGGTCAATCGCCGCACAGTGATTTCACCCTGTCACAAGTCATAAAGCACACAATGGTGCTTCAAAACGCGGGCAGAAAGCGTCCGCCTTGTTCCCCCAGAAAAGCGCATGCATTCAGGGAATCTGCCTCCGCACTCTTACACGAACAACAACAGAAGAAGGAATATTCTCACGTCCTTTATTTGGATTTAAACTCAAGGCTGTACCGGGTGAGAAGAAATAAGTCTTGCTTGTCTTTCAAATAAAGATAAGAAGAATGTCCAGTAAAGAAAGACTTGTGACATGTATTTGTAGCATAAAGCTTCATTATATAACAAATAACACACAAGTGCCAAAGCTATATATATTTTTTAAGTTAAAATGTAATTATGTGATTATAATTCAATATCAAGGTCAGAACGTGTAAAATAAAACCACAGTCACTAATCCAGTTATAACCTAAGTGTTTCGAATCATTCCTATTTGTTAACACTATTAAGCATAATGTCACAGTGTGCTCACCCGGGCATTGAATGGACTCTGAGCCATACATATCTGGCTCCTCTTTTGTGAATGGTGTGAAAACTAAAAGGCTGGTAAACTGTGATGCCGATCTCTTTTATTACACGCACTCCAGATGTATTCTTTGGCATGCTTTAGAGTGACAATAACTGACTGATTTTCCTGAAAAACACACAGTTCTTGTATCTGTTTTTAGAATACGCACACAGTCTAGAGAATACTAGGAGATTTCTGCATGGATCAGCACAAGAAAGTCTGACAGAATATTACTTGGCTTATACTAAAGTTCTCTTTTTAGCAGACAATATCAGACAAATGTATTCAGCCGATAGTAAATAAGCACAGAGTCAGCGAGATTTAGCATTTGTAATTCAGAAAGATCTGTAGTTCACTATTTGTGTGTATTCAAACACTTGAGCAGAAGCCTGTACGTACACTAAGCCATTTAATCTTTGAACAGAAGGCAATATTTACCCGCTATTCTTCACAAACATCCTGCAATTAAAAAACTCAGACTGATAATGCTGAACTACAATATTTCAGCGATGGCACTTACACTTTATTGGTTTGCAGTCATAACGATAAAATGCAGAGGAGCAGCAGTCTATTACAAACACTATACAGATTGCCGCACTGTAAACCTAACTGTTCACATTTGGCAAAAACCACGTTCCCAGCATGAGAGACACTTAAACTGGAACTAGTGAATTAACAACAGCCTATGAATACAGATCTATAGAAAATAGATGACACGCCGTACTAACCCCTGCACTCTCAGTGCTGTTAGCAGCATTTTCCATTGATTAAAAGGGTGGAGTGGTGAAATAAAAGGCAACATTTGCTTCCATATGGCCATAGAGCCCTGAGGGGTGTAGGACCAGCTCATCGGGCCCAACTCCCTTGCTTTTCTCTGGGACCCCAGCTGGTGAAGAACTCCCCTCTATTCATTTAAATCTCCTTCACTTGCTTTGCCATAATGAAGCTTGGCTGGGCCTCAACCGCTTACCCCTGTAATTAACAGCACCAATACTGCCACAATTACATCCCTTCACTCAGCCCTCGCGAGAATGAATGAAATGAGCTAATTGCTGAGAGCCAGGGCACTAAGCCTTGTCCATTTACAAAAGAAAAAGCATAGTATGAAAAAGCACATTTCAAGGCTTACATGCCTATATAATGATAACCTTGTAATTAGTTTACATAATGCTTACAGTCTAATGGCCAAATAGTAGTAATTAATGCATGACAGAAAATCAAAAGACTCATTATAAGCCTATGAGGGACAAAGAAAATAAGCCAAGGGAGCTACACATAGCATTATTTATATATATATACTATTATATATATATAATCAATGTTTAGCTGCTTAGCAAATGTGTATATATTGATAAGAATTAGAATAAAGCCAATATGCTAAGACCCAACCATTACCATCAACTCTCTGTTCAGCTCACACACGATTGACAAGTTCTCATTAGACTGTATACATTATATATACATTATGATAGCATTTGAATGTGTAACCTTGGTCAGCATGAATAGTGACATAACAGGTTAATGAATACAATTTAGATGGGAGCATGTAAGGCACTCACCTGAGCCCAAGCCATCCTCCAGATCTCAGGTCCGTGGCGATAATACTCCTGCAAAGCCCAGGATCGGACGCTCACCTGAGAGACATTACAGTAAGCTGTGCCACGGCCTCCAAACTCATCATTTATCTTAAACAGCCAATGCTGCACCATTAAATGATCTGTCATTAGCTGGGCAAAACACTCATGCAGCTGCAAAAAAAAAACATTAATGTGCACAGAGGATTCTCAAAATCAGAAAATGTTTACAATACCATACAGAATTCTATGCTCTGTTGTATATACAGGGGTTAGACAATGAAACTGAAACACCTGGTTTTAGACCACAAAAATTGATTAATATGGTGTAGGGCCTCCTTTTGCGGCCATTACAGCGTCAAAAAGTCTTGCACAGTGGTCAGAGGGATTTTAAGCCATTCTTCTTGCAGGATAGTGGCCAGATCACTATGTGATGCTGG
>JAOUQT010000033.1:19409410-19420907 GCA_025769995.1 Xyliphius kryptos
TGGGTGGAGTTTGCATGTTCTCCCCGTGTCTGCGTGGGTTTCCTCCGGGTTCTCCAGTTTCCTCCCACATTCCAAAACATGAAGGTAAATTGAATGAGGTAAATTGAATGTTCTACATTGCCCTGTATAGTGTCTGTATGTGTGTGTGACTGTGTGAGTGATTGTGTACCCAGCGATGGATTGGCACCCTGTCCTGGGTGTATCTGCCCAGCGCCTGAGACTTTCTCTCCTGGATGTGCATGGGGAACCCCCCTCATAAAGGAATAACCCTCATAAAGGAATAAGCGAAAGATAATAAATGAATGAACGTAAATAATGCCCGTTCCTGTTGATGAGAAATTCAGACTCTGGTCCTCATACTTAAGATGCATTAAAACCAAAAAGTATGTAATTGGAGCCACAGCTGCTTAAATGAACACGGTTTTCAAATTTGAATAACGCTCGTTATACAGGATGAAAGGTAATTCATTTCATTAAAGGACATGGGAACAGAGGAAAAAAAAAGGTTAACTAATAATTAGTTAACCTTTTTATGTGAATGGAAGGCGTGGACAAGCCAAGTAGACGTGCATGCAAAGGACAAAGAAAGGACAGAGCCAGAGATATCGGCGAGGGACGACATGACCCGATGCGAACCTGGTCTTGAAATGACAACCCGGCCTTCGGCACCACAGCTAAATTCTATCTTTGCTTGTTTTGAGATGTCACTGTTATTTCTGGAAGGAAAAAAAAATGCAGTCCAGTCGAGAACAGTTTACTCAGTAAATTCACTTAAAAGCTCCTCGGTGAAGTCATAGCAGACAAGAAACTAATTGTGAAATATAAGCTCCGTTCAAAACATTTCGGCCCGTCATGGAAATTCTTATAGATGTCCTGTTTTAAAGCGGGCTGAATTTACAGGAATTCTAAATGTTATATATAAACGCTAACTCGTGACACTATGTATAGCAAGACGTGGGTTGCTGAATGAACCTGGGGATGGAAATGATTCCGTGCCAACCTCAAATATCATCAAGTGCACAATAAGATCTTGTGTGAAAAACACACACGCGCACACACAGACACAAACATACAATGAAGGGAATGGCGCTTTGAGGCTCTGTGGCTGGTTTGTAATGAAGAACCATAGTCTCATATGTGGCAGCACTAAAAATAAACAGATAGCAGCAATAATAGTACGAGGAGCAACAAGAGCAGAAGCTCAGGCTCATATTTAGAAGGAAAAAGATGGTAAACTAATTAAGAATTAAATATAGTCCTTACAGAAACTTTACATCATACCCATTCCCTCTCCATCCACCCATCTGCAACGAATAAAATTGCTTACGAATTCAGTTTTTGAGTTCTCAAAACTTTTGGACCCTTTCTGATGCCATACGATACACCCAAGAAATCCCTAGCACTGAGAGGTGGACATGCTAACCACTACACCATAGTGCTGCCCCTCATCGCATTATGTTCTTTTTAATCCTGTACTAGGGTTGCGTGCGGGGCAGGGGGTGGTAGGAAGGGTTGCCCATCCAGGGAAGACCATTTTAGCACTGGGCAACCCAAGATGGTGCTCCAATCCATCACTGGGAACACACTCATTCAGTTCCTTACACAAACACTCACTACATGGGGCATTTATTTGCATAAGGGCAATATGAAGCAGCCAATTAATGTTTTTGGAGACAACATAAGGGCACTCCATACCATATAATCAATCAAATCAAATCAAATATAATCAAATAATCAAATATATAATAATATAATAATAATTATAATAATATAATAATAATATAATAATAATATAATAATAATGTAATAATAATATAATCAAATATAATCAAAGAAATAAAATCCAAACAAACCATTGGCTTTCAAATTAGTCACCTTATTGATTAATCTTTAACATAAAATAAAAAAAATATAATAAAATCCTTTGTAACCCATGAGAGAAAATGGACAAGGATAATCAGGAACCGAGAAACCCGTCAAATAAATGCGTTTGACTCGATGACCTGTATGATTATTAGAGGATTGTTGATAAGAATCCAATCCCCAAATGAGCCTTTGACCTTCTAGGCCCTGCCATCCCTCCCTCTCACCTGTATGAGCGAAATGTTGAAACACAAACTGGCAGAGCTTCAAAGCACTCAGCTGTTCCTCATCAACATCATCTCAGCACTCCATCAATGCGTTTTATCAGTCTCGCTGAAAATATTTCATGTGCAACTTTCAGAGTGAGAAGCTCCATGAGTGATGCTCGCCCATATTTCTGCATTCTATCGTGACATTTATTATGAAACCTGTCAAACTTAAAGCCCTGGTTCCATTGCCACGGATGAAGGTGATGAGATATCTGATAAGCTTTTGGGCACTACTTCCCGCTCTTTTAATAAATCTTGTCGGCAGAAACGGAGAAAACTGTCTGCAAACCTTGGATTTTAGTTTGAGATAGCCTTTACAGAAAAATGACATCAGTTCCAATACTATTTATAGACGAAATCGGGGCTGCGCAGGTAATCAGACTGACACACGGCGATATTTCAGAATGATGGCCCATAATTTATAAGCGTGGGCTTTCAAAAATTACTGGCAAAGAGTAAGTGTTATCAAAATGGATTTATTGTTTAATCGGCTTGATCTGCTGAGAATATAGATCCCGTCCAAGCTTCGTATTTTTGTTCCCCTGAAAATCCTCACCTGTTTAATAAACTCACTGACAAGGCCAAGTAAAATAATCATAATTCAACTGATAAAACAACGAACAAACAGAACTCGAGCTCCTGCCCATCAATTAAGTGCTCAGCGCTGCAGCATCACAGGACAACAAAAACTTCAGTTCCTGAAGGAATCTTGATAATGTAACAGTTGAAACGCAATTGTTTTTGAATGAGTGAAGACTTTGGAGTTCATATATTTAAAATGAACGTATTATTATTATAGAGGTGGCTGGAGATTCCCAAAGAGTTTTCATGTCCTCCCCGTGTCCGTGTGGGTTTTTTCCAGGTTCTCCGATTTCCTCCCACAGTCCAAAAACATGGATTCCAGGTAAATTGAATGCTCTTAATTGCTGCGTATGGTGTGTGTTTGTGTGTGGATGTGTTCCCAGCGATGGATTGTCCTGGGTCTATCTGCCCAGCGCCGGAGACGTTCTCCCCTGGATGGGCATGGGGAACCCCACCGCGATCCTCATAAAGGAATAAGTGGAAGATAATGAATGAATGAACTTTAACGGCGTTGTTGAAATAGCAAGCCGCCAAAGTCAGACTGCACCCAGATGAAGAAAACGGCAAGTAACACGCTGATTGGTTTATTGCACATGACGGTCAATACACACCCATGAATCACATCATCACAATCGCAAAGACATACTAACACGCCCTAAATCAAGCTGCATGGTGCGCGGTTGACGGCTCGCTAAAGATAAGCCATTCGAGCCACGTCTTGATGGTTGTAAAGAGTATATAAACATCTGCAGAGTCCTGAAGAGTAAATATGTCCAAGAATTTGTATAGGACACACACACACCGACTTTCGACTTTATTTATATTTTGACCTCTTAAACCCCTGACATGATAAAAGTAAGAGGAAAGACATTTATCATCGGTGATGAATGCACTTCTGAAAAGAAGCCCAAACTGTAAATAACATTTTTTGTGATAGAAGCCAAACTTCAGTTTTTTATGATTTTTATTTTATCGGCTTCTTCATCCCTCAGATGCTACACAGCCTGCTGAGATTCCGCTGTAAAACACATCTAGTTGCTCTTTTTTCCACTTCCCCTCTTTAGATTAGCTTCTGACTAAACTCTAAACCCAGGTTTTCTCAGTTGAGTTGCTGATCAAACCGTGGAACAATGGAAACCACATCCCAAGGCAAGGCAGGAGCGGCGGGCTCGCTTTCGTCTCCATTATACAAACTTCAGTCTTTTAATCTCGACATGATTATGCTTTTCAGCTAAAATATGCCGGGATAACTCCCAGAGAACAAACCTTTCTCCTACAGAAACATACCCTTTCAAAGGCAGTGCCATTTTCCAGCTATTAGAAGTCAGGAGCTTGAAAAATGACAAAGTGGCAGCATAGTTTCAGGAAAAAGGCGACCTTTGTTAGCCGTCTGTTGTCCAGCGCCATGAGGTGAAATTAAGTTATTCGGTTTCAAACCTGGGCTTTAAGCAGATGAAGAGAGAGAAATCTCTTTTGTGTGTCCCAGACTAGTCACTCTCCATCCTGCCTCCCCGGTGTGTGTGTGTGTGTGTGTGTGTGTGTGTGTGTGTGTGTGTGTGCGTGCGTGTGTGTGTTTTTTTACTTACATCTTCCTTTTTGGTTGAACAAGGGTTGACAAGTTCTTGTCGTTCCTCACCCGTTATAGAAAGATCTAACAGAAGGCCTCTTGTTCCTGCTACACTTTTGTCAGACAGTGCACTTTGATATTAAAACTCTAAAGTGAGAGAGGCAGAGAAAGATGAAGTAAGGGATGGAACATGAGAGGGAGCGAGAAGATGAAAAGGTTGAAAACAAACTCCTACTGTCTTCCAAAAGCTTAGTCTGTAGGTGTAGCCCCAATATGGACACGCAAATATTTGTCCAGTCAAAACAAAATACAACTGCCCCTTTGACGCGTTATATAATGTGGTTAGACAGTCATGATATGTCCTTCCTCACAGCATACATATGCATAGACATTGACTGACAAAAACGCCATTACAGAGCTTTACGCAGCACCTGCATTTTACCCAAGAACTTCTGGACACTAATTTTAAAGTTAGCAAACATTTATTGACACTTTCAGACCTGGGACCTTTGTGTATTTAGCTCATGTGTGTGTATGTAACAGTCTATTTTGTCCACTTACCATATACAGAGGTTGGACAATTAAATGTCCAACCCCTAAATTGGACCCCTGGTGGCCAATCGTCATTAATGTCCCATTGCACCAGTAAGAGCACAGTGTGAAGGTTCAGTTAGCAGGATAAGAGCACAGTTTTGCTCCAAATATCACAGTGCACACAACATTATGGGTGCAGAGTCCTGGGAAACTCCCCCCGCAACCCTCATAAAGGAGAAAACGGAAAATAATGAATGAATGAATGAATGTAGAAAATGCAAGTATCTGTTCCAATCTGGATTCATCAACGGCAGGTGCTAATATTTTGGGAGGTTTGGTCTAAAGGACATGTGGCGGCATTGTGGCTAGCACTTTTGCCTCTCAGCACTGAAGATTCCCGGTTTGAATCCCAATCTGGGTGGAGTCTCCATGTCCTCCCTGTGTCTGTTTTCTCCAGGTTCTCTGGTTTCCTCCCACAGTCCGAAACTATGGATTCAAGGTGAATCGGCTGCTCAAAATTGTACCAAGTCTGGTAGAAGGTGAGGGCTGTGTCAGGAAAGGCGCCTCCTGAATAATGAAGGGTATAACGCCAAAATTCTAGATTCTAATGAGGATATTGCATTCTTTACAGGCTGCACATGTCTGTGTGAGTGTGTGCTCAGCGATGGATTGGTACCCTGTCCTGGGTGTACCGACCCAGCGCCCGAGATGTCCTCCCCTGGATGGGCATGGGGAACTCCCCCCGCAACCCTCATAAAGGAATAAGTGGAAGATAATGGACGGATAAAGAAAATGCAAGTATCTGTTCCATTCTGGCTTCAACAGCAGGTGCCAATATTTTGGGAGGTTTAGTCTAAAGAGGACATGTGGCGCGTAGTGGTTAGCACTTTCGCCTCTCAGCGCTGAAGATTCCCGGTTTGAATCCCGATCTGGGTGGAGTCTCCATGTCCTCCCCGTGTCTGTTTTCTCCAGGTTCTCTGGTTTTCCTTCCACAGTCCGAAACTATGGATTCAAGGTGAATCGGCCGCTCAAAATTGTCCCGAGCCTGGTAGAGTCAGGAAGGGCATCGCTGTGGCCCCTCGTGAATAATAAAGGGTATAACGGCAAAATTCTAGATTCCAATAAGGACATGGCATTCTTTACAGGACGCACGTGTCTGTGTGAGTGTGTGCTCAGCGATGGATTGGTACCCTGTCCAGGGTGTATCTGCCCAGCGTCTGAAACGTTCTCCCCAGAATGGACCCTCCATAGTCCCTAGTGTAGAAAAAAGCATAAGATAATGAGATGTCCTTGGACCTGGGTAATTATAATCCCACCTTAAACCCATTATGCTGTACGGTAGAGCAGGTTCATCCTCTGAAGTCTAAAATTTTAAAGTGCTTTCAGATTCAGAAGCAGCAGTTGATCGCTGTTTTGTGACATAAAGATTATTTCTTATTAGATCATTATGTGTCTGCCTTCCAAGAAAGTCTTCCCATTGGCTCCAGTCAGAAAGAGAGAAGCAATGGAAACCCATACGACTGACTGTGCAAGTGGATTATTCCATTTTTTGGTTGCAAAGCTGACAGCTTACAGGTCTACGCTCAAATCTGCTTCTTTTCACAGTAACCATCGCACATCACGCAAAACACTTGATGCAATACGACATGCAAGTCACTTTATATAAACATGTCTGCTAAATGGATATTGCAAGGCGCAATTCTTTCTGTCACACGCTGCGATCTTCATTTTTGTGGTGCGAGGCTTTTTGGGATGGCGCCATGAAAGAAGTGAGGCCACACTCTTCTTTCCAGCAGGAAGGACAAGCCGTGGCACGTTGACCTTTACAATAGAACGCAGAAGTGAGTGTAATATAGCTGACTTTTCTTTTTTCTTTTCTTCGTTCCCTTCTGTCTCTTTTCTCTTACTCCAAGGCGCCTGCTATTACACTGATTAGCGGAGCCCTCTGGGCACTCATTATGGCAGTTATATCAACTCTGGCTTGCTTAACATTGTTCATGCAAGTAAGAGACTACAGCAGGAAACAAAAAAACTTTGAAAGGAACTTTTTATTACTAAAGAAAACAATACAAATACTAAAATATAATGTATTGGGTAATTGTACCAAATAAAACAAGGTAGATCTCATTATCTTCCACTTAATCCTATACTTTGGGTCACGGGGTCAGTTGCCCAGCTTATTCATAGGAGAACATTTTGGGCGCTGGGACACCAAGGACAGGGTGCTCAAACCATTCACACAGACACACAGACAACGTAGTGCAATTTGGATTTAGAGCCGCCAATTCACTGTAAATCCATATTTTCAGAAGGATGGATCTTTTTCTGTTCAATTACAGGTTTGTAAAAAAGCACGGAAGAGGAAGGGCATCGGCGACCTCAGCCTTCACTCACTATTGACTTCATTCAAATGTTAAGCTGGTTCTACTAATTTAGGGAAATCTTATTTTGTATGTTCCCAGGTTTCGGCTTCATTTGCAAGTCGTTTCATGAGCAAACTACAGAACCATAAAGAACGTTTCGGGCAGCTTCACCCAGGAGAGCGTGAATCCAGGTTTTGGGTCTGTGCAAGCAAACTGGAGAATCCTGCGAAAACCAACATAGAGAAGGAGAGAACATGGAAATTCCACCCAGATCGGGATTAGAACCTGAATCCCCAGTGCTGAGAGTCGAACATGCTAATCATTAAGCCACCACACACACACATACCTTGTTGGAGGTAACCGGAGAAACCCATGCAGACAAGGGGAGAACATGGAAATTCCACCCAGATCGGGATTTGAACCTGAATCCCCAGTGCTGAGAGGTGAACGTGCTAACCACAAAGCCACCACACGCATACTGTGGAATGCCAATTTAGATAGTGACAATTAGGAGTAGCCACTTCACCTTGAATCCATGTTTTCAAGGAAGCAAACCGGAGAAACCCACGTAGAAAACATGGAAACTCCACTCAGATTGGGATTTGAACCTGAATCCCAAGTGCTGAAGTGCGAATGTACTAGTTATGTAGTGCCAATTATAAGTAGCCACTTCACCTTGAACACATGTATTTAAACTGTTGAAGGAAACCCATGCAGACAAGGGGAGAACATGGAAACTCCACCCAGATCGGGATTTGAACCTAAATCCCCAGGGCTGAGAGGCAAATGTGCTAACCACAAAGCCACCACACACATACTGTGGAATGCCAATTTAGATAGTGACAATTATGAGTAGCCATTTCACCTTGAATCCATGTTTTTAAACTTTTGGAGGAATCCAGAGAAACCCACATGGAGAACATGGAAACTCCACTAAGATTGGGATTTGAACCTAAATCGCAAGTGCTGCAAGGCAAAAGTGCTAACCACATGCATACTGTGGAATGGCAATTTAGATAGTGACAGGTATGAGTAGCCACCTTACCTTGAATCCATGTTGGAGGAAAGCGGGGAAACCCACGCAGGCACGTGGAGAACATGGAAACTCCAACCAGATTGGGATTTGAACCTGAATCCCCAGGGCTGAAAGGCGAACGTGCTAACCACAAAGCCACCACATGCATTCTGTGGACAGGTTGGTTTCACAGAAGTGTGGTTTTACTTGGAGTTACATTGTGTTGTTTAAGTGTTCCCTTTAGTTCTTTGAGCAGTGTATAATACTCCACAATTTTAAGTTGACCCTCCCCCAATCCCTCATGTGACCCTTACCTCTGCATGAATGACCCCAAGTGGTGGACTGTAATCACCTGAATCTACAGGTGTTTTTTCTAAAGGACCTAATGAGTATATTTAGTGAATAAATCCTTGCACATTCCTCATCATGGTGAATTTAACATCCAGCGATGAAGCCGAGACGATAAATCTGTGCCATAAAATTCTAAAACGATTTTGAGTGAAAGGTGGTTACATAAAGACTTCTGCTGGCTGTAAATTCCCATCGTGAGTGTTTTTTTTCTCTCATCCTCCCAGTTGTGTTTTTGCTGGATCCATTTGGAGGAGTTTGATTTACAGACACACCTTTGCTCTGGCCTGTGGCTGCAGGTTTGAGTGGCGGCAGTCTGGCAGTGATGATGCTGCTGACAATGTTCTACAGTCATTAACAAGGCAGAGGATCCCCATTAGGAATGAGCCTTCGGCTACGGGCGCTAGCTAAACACCCGCGCACAACCGGCATGACACGTACGGGCGCGCTGGGTTCAAAACTCTATTAAGTGCTCACCTTTGAATGGCTGGTGAGGTAATGGTACAAAAAGGTACTTTTTTGTCAGGTATGAAATAGTTTTCTAGCTGTACACTGTCACCTCAAAGAAGATTGACGGATGGGCGGCGTGATGCCGTAATGCTTAGCACGTCTGCCTCTCAGTACGAGCATTCACGGAGAATCCCGATCCGGGCCGAGTTTCCATGTTCTCACCGCGTCCAGGTTCTTTGGTTTCCTTCTACATTTCAATATTCAAGAACATGATTTCAAGGTAAACTGGCTGCTCCAAATTGCCCCTGGGTGTGTGTGTGTGTGTGCGTGTGTGTGTGTGTGTGTTCGTTCCCCCTGGATGGGTATGGGAGAGACACCCATCCCCCTGCGGGCCTCTTTACCATTGGAATACCGGTGATGTGCTACGGTGAAGAACTTGATAATGTGAAAGACGCATCGCAATTGTTTTTGATTGACGGCTTTTGAGTTTCTATATTTAAAATTAGTGTTTTATTATAGAGTGGGGTTTGTGGGCAATAAAAAAAACATGAAATGAGTATAATGTGAGTTGTGACTACAGTGTCCATGCTTTCTTATCAGTAGGTTTTTCAGGGACGTGAAGAACCAATGAGGGAGCCAAGTTTTGGCTTTGGAGGTGAAGACCCCAATCTATCTGAGTTGTTGGGATTGATGGTGATACGAACAATCAAACCCTTTTTGTTTGTCCTTTTTAGGTTCAGCCTGCTACGTACTCAGGAAGACCCCAATGTGACACTGCAGGGGTCTGGCATTCAATGGCCATATTGAACAAACAATCGAATTTAAGAAATTAAGAAGCAGTTCATTTTTTCAAGGCCATGATGGGAATGAAGGAGCCAAGTTTCGGTCTTGTAGGTACTCTGGAAGACCCCAATCACGGGGTTTTGCGTTCAATGGCGTTATCAAATCAAACTATCGAAACTACGAAGGTGAGAGGTACTTTGTTTTTCCAAGGACATGAATCACAAGTTTCAGCCTTGTACGTCGTGGGAGAATTAGTGATGAGTGGGTGAGTCAGTGGGGGGCTTTGGCATTTATAGTTATGGACGAATACAAACTGAGTTACAATAATAAAAGCTTAAAATGTAGCAATTTTTGCGTTCGACACTTAAAAAAAAAAATGATCAAGTCTGGGTGGCACAGGTTTCCGGTTGGAATCCCAATCTGCTTGGAGTTTCCATGTTCTCCCTGTGTCTCCATGGATTTCTCCATGTTCTCCCCCGGAGGGGCATGGGGAACCCCACTGCGACCCTAGTAGAGGAATAAGCGGACAATAATGGATGGATGGATGGATGGATGGATGGATGGATGGATGGATGGGCGATCTAACCTTAGTGGTTAGCACATTCGCCTCTCATCGCTGGGATTTACCAATTCGCATCCCACTTTGGAGTTTCCATGTCCTCCCCGCGTCCGTGTGGGTCTCCTCCAGTTTCTCCGGTTTCCTCCCACAGTCCAAAAACATGGATTCCAGGTAAATTGAATGCATTAATTGCCTTGTATAGTGAGTGGTTGTGTGAATAAGTGTGTACCCAGCGATGGATTGGCGGCCTGTCCTGGGTGTATCTGCCCAGCGCCCGAGACCTTCTCCCCTGGATGGGCATGTGGAACCCCACTGCGACCTTTGTAGAGGAATAAGCGAAAGATAATGGATGAACGGATTACCCAGACTTCTGTGCTCCCTGCTCAAGGAACTTGAAAAAGACCCAATGGAAAGACTTTCTACCTTTTGCCAGACCCAGAACCAACCTGAAGTTTAGACTTCATATTTATGGCATGGATTTTGAAATGACTTCAGCATCAAATGTCTCATATCTCTTCAACTCCCTAGTTATATCCCACCCAGTCCCCCATCCGCTCTCCTTTCCTCTCGCTCTCTCTCTAGGTTCTTACACCCTGGCGATGACAGAAGCCAGCATTCACAATCAGTCAGTTTGGGCATTAACAGGACCGAGCTGAAAGACATGGCTAGATTAGAGCTCTCGAACAGCCTCTTGAAGGATGGCACAAGACAAGTGAGACACTCAGGCTCTCCAGCACTCACCACAGTTCTAGTTGCAAGCGAACAAAAGCGGTATGGAATGTGAGCCGAGGCTTGAGTTATGGAGCAGCTCAGAGAGATTATTAAGTCAGGGGCAATGCTGGGGCCTTTTAGAGCCTCCAGCATATTTTCAGTTTCGAGAGGCCCCTACTGATAGAGCGCGTGGAATGAATGAATAAAAACACTGATAACTTCACACAGAGAAGACGTCAGCAAGATTCATTGGCATGTGTGAATTCTTAATGAAAATATACCAATAAATCAAAAATAGTTGAATCAGATACACTGGGTACCAGAGATCCTCATAAAACACAGGACACACCCTTTTTTGCTCCCTTGTCTATTTTTTAAAAATAAAGGGAACACTTAAACAACACAATGTAACTCCAAGTAAACCACACTTCTGTGAAACCAACCTGTCCAGTT
>JAOUQT010000033.1:19537879-19551925 GCA_025769995.1 Xyliphius kryptos
TGACTTGTCGGTACTTGGAATCGAACCAGGGACCTTCCGGTCGCAAGGCTGGTTCCTTAACCACAAGCCTACGACTGGCTCTATTACTGATCCCTAAAATCATCAGAAAAAGAAGAAATCAAAAGAAACCCGTCAGCAACCACTTAGACCCCTTTGCAGTTCATTCCGGTTAGCAGTTAGCATAAGTATATGCATTGCAATGGCTAGCGTTAGCATCCATTTCACTAGGTTTAAACTCCACATTTATATTAATAACATGGAAATGTAAGACCATAATTACATTCTAAGTAAATGTTGTCTCCCTTTTTTAGGCTGTTTGTGCACTTGTAAAAAATAGAAAGAAGAAGAAACTAGTAAGACATTAGTTTTAAATTTGAGCACTGAAATTAAAAAAATATATATTATTGTGACCACATTTAATTTCTTTATATAGGGGTCACATCAACATATTATAATACAATATATGATATAATTTAACCTAAAAAATTATTTCATATTATAATGTGATACTGTTTAAATTGCATGCATACTTCCTTCTTTAGTGCAAAAACACTGTTAGAAGCATATACGCCTTCTGGTCACAGCGATACTGAAAGTGACTAACAAATGTGTTTGCACGTTCCTTGTGTTTTTCACACTGTTCGCTGGTTTTTGCCCCGAAACTGCCAATGTTTTGCTTAAATAAGTACTTCAGCATAACCTGGCAGTAAATCATTTGGCAAGCCCATTTGAAGCTCATCGCCATCTACTGGTAATGCTCAGGATTAAATAGTTCTACTTTAGCAGGTTAAATGTCATGGATACTTTGGTTGATTTCTGAGGTTTTTTATCCTGTTTGACTTATTATTAACAATGGGAGAAAAATTTCTGATTTTATATAGTGACCTGAATTTACTGCTTCAAATGCAAGTAAGTTTTACAAATATAACATGGCAGTGTGACAGTTAGGGTAGCACCGTGGCACTGTGTGTGTATCTCAATTCAATTCTATTTAATTTGATTTATATAGCGCCACATCGTCACAAAGCATCTTTAAAAAATGATATATAGGATATAATCCTGAAGTTTAAATAAGGTTCATAAACGTATGGCGACAGTGGCAAGGAAAAACTCCCTGAGATGGTATGAGGAAGAAACCTTGAGATTCAAAATGGAATCACATGCCCGTTTGGGGTATAACAGATTAATAACCTGAAAATAGTTTGTAAAGGAGTGTGTAAAATTTACAAACACAAATACATCTTGAGTTACGATTAAACACTGAGACTGCGTCTGATTCCCGAACATTAATTGGAAGACAGTTCCATAACTGGGGCTATGAGAAGAGGAAGCCTGTTTAAAGTCAGCCCTTAATTAATGCATTTCCTTATTTTCATTAGAAAAGCAGCATACATTATCTCAGCACCAAAAATACTACAACAATTATAAACTGTGATTATTATAACTTTCCAAAGTAAAGGTCAGAGGCAACAATCATTATTTTACCATCACATTAAATAAAATGAATGAATAAATGAAACTACAAAGACATGAGTCAGTATGTCATACTTTAATACAGTCGTACTGTTATGCTAGAAAAGATCCACTCCCGGGTCCTGGAGCAGAACTGGAGTAAGTGGAAAAAAGAATATTTCAGATGACAGCTACTAACTGCCTCCAAAAGCAATACTTCCAAACAAGGAGGAAATTCCCCCACCTTCAGTTCTCTCTGCTGGAACACACCAATTACTTAATCCAGAATTTGTAATGTTTATTGTTTATATGAATTGAACATTCCGGTTCCTTAACTGCACGGCTACAAGTGCGCCACCTTGCCACCCCGGATGAACTCATTTCACAATGTCATGAGAAGCATTTGTTACATGCATCAGGTTTGACAAGTTGAACTCCTCAGTTAATGCGGCACATGGCACAGTGGTAGTGCTGTCGCCTCATAGCACAAAGGTCCCTGGTTTAATCCCTGGGTGGGGTGACCTGGGAAATTTCTTTGTGGAATTTGCATGTTCTCCCAGAATACTCTGGTTTTCTTTCTTTCCTTCCTTGCATGCAAGGTTTAATTGGTGTCCCTAAAATGGCCCTCAGTGTGTGAATGTGTGGATTAAGTGGAAGAAAATGAACTAATGAACTCCTCAGTTATAGCAATATAAAATAAGTTGGTGATACTATTTTAGTTGCATCAGTCTTTAATGATTGATTCATCTGTATGCGAACACTAGCCGTTTTGTCTGTAATTTTAACGGCCATTCATTTATATAATGTGGATCCTAGTGGGTAATCTCTTGTATTTTATGATTCAATAGCTGTTGAAAAGTGGCCAATTTGCAGTGAAACAGATCATGCCAAAATGAGCTCCTGCTCGAAGCCCACCTTGAGCTGGAACTGCAAATACAAGTTAAAGAATAGATTATTTGCACAGGAGTTTGCACAGGGCAGGAAATGAAACTGAATTTAAAACTGTTTATCCACTCTCTAAACAGTTCCAAAACAGCCTTCCTCTAACACAAGCACTCGCTCAAGCTCAGGGGAGAAGACAGACAGCTTAATCACCCTATCATAAGTATCATTAATGGCCGGATAGAGTTAGAGAAGGCTCTACAGGGGCTGTTAATTGGACCTGTGTGCACTATTGGTGCTTGGACCCAGTGCACTGCAGATTGCTTTGAGCAGGTGGCAATCCCAGACCCGCCTGTCCATTTTCATCAAGTCCTGGAACACTGAGCACATGGCTTTCGACAAACTGCCCCCACACACATACCACCATTAGCAACTCACTCATTACGTACAGTTCTGCACACTCCCTGTAACGTAGCAACATAGTCCGTTTAATACACATCCTGTGGCAGAGCCAATAAAGAGAGCTCAGTGCCCATAGATGTTTTCCAGAGCTTCTTGCTTTTATACAAAATTGCATAGCAGTCTATAACACCCGTTTGCTATGCGCTCTCAGAGAAACTAGCAAACATAATAAACCTCTCTGCACATAATGAACATACTAACTGTAACACCTTTCACCCTAGCAATCAGAGACCAGTCACACTCTATAAATAAAATATAGCACGCACACACACACACACACACAAGTACCACTACAAAATGCACTTGCTTAAAAATTAGATCAGGACACTATAAAGGCTGTAACCTTCCAGCATCCCAGTTTACTATGAAATATGTTTGTGTGTGCGCATGTGTGTGCGTGTGCGCGTGTGTGTAAATAATCTTCTTTTTTCTCTTTAAGCATGTACGTCTCAAGGAATGACAGAATTGGAAGCCCTACTCTACGTCCTACGTGATTGTGATCTTGCTGATAGCCGCATGTCAAACACATACACAGGAGTTGTTGAATATTTTGAAAGCATTCTTCTAAAATGGAGCAATGATTTCTGGCAATATATGCATAAAAAAACAAATTGGAAAGAACTCGCACGACTTTGCACCACTTTTCTGCTTACAACATCAGCAATGAGAAAACTATAGGGCCTGCGGTCAGTTACAAAGCAGGAAGAAACAAAAGAGCCATTGCAAAAAGCATTGTTTAAAAAAGACATTAGAACATGTTGCCAAAGAGAGAGGACCACAAAACATTTTCCAGTAAATGCAACAATGTAGTTTGGATTGACTAAAAGGAGAACAAAACAGAATAAGCCCTGAAGGTTGAGAAACACACACATGTCCATTCCGTAAAGCAGAGATGATTTTCTAATGTCACATTATAAAACTATTTTCCAGGCCACAGGGATTTAATTTTTTTTCAAGTCCTACAAAAAAATGTCCTACAAGATGCATCTATAGTCTAGATATTGGTACAATGTCCTATTGCATATACAGTATCCTATTTACTATATACATTATAATTTACATTTGACATTAAATTGGACATGTTTCTACTCTGATGACTGCTGTTACAGTGTGAGACTGTGTGAGAAGTAGCTGAATGAACTCCTGTTTTATGAGCACTAGAAATAATGTAAAAAAGTCTCCTTTATTATCCAGACTCCGGCTCCTTCAATTTAATAACATGGTTCAGGAGAGCACTATTTGGTGGCTCTTGGCCCAGAAAACTAAATGACAGGAACCAGCGGAATGACATCAGGCAATGTTTTTGTTTCAGTGGGCTGCAGATTTACACGAGCATTTCCACCCTGTTAGAAACACGGTGATCACCTTGAAAGCACAATTATGCATTTTAAAAATAATATTTTGTATTTAATAAATCTGCTGCACTTGTGGATGAAATAACATCCAATTTAACATCCGCTGTGACTAATTTATTGTTTATCCAGAATGTACTATTCTTTTGTTCAGTTTACAAAAACCCAGAGCTTTCATCCAAGATTGGGTTTTGGGTTTTTTATTCAAATCCTTAAGTTAAGTCAGCAGGTTGGTCGATGACAAACAGTCCCTGAAACCTTGGCAGAAGCTTTGGCTAGAGATTGAGCGAGCCATGTCCCAGGCCTGCAAAAGGTCAGCTTTAAATCAGCTCCCCACCCCTGCAGGCTTAGCAGTAATGTAATAATCTGGCCTAGATTCCTGTAGACTCCAAACCGAGCTCTGTCCTGAAGTGACATGCAGAGGGAGAAATTCACACGAAACCCAAAATGGCTTTGTGGCACCCAACAGACTAGCAACCTTGGCAAACATGGCCAAACTAACAGACATTTTTCCAGGTTCTCATTTCTCATGGGCTGGTCCTTTGCACAGCTGGAATTTCTCAGCTAGTACACAGAGAATGTCAGACAAGATGTGCGATCTTCCTGCAGATCAGAGGCTGACACTACATTGGGCTGATCAAAGGCTGCTGCTGCTGTGGGGCTGCAGGGTTCACACAAAGCTGAAGCTTGTATTTGGGTTGTGGGTGCTAACCATGATGTGGATGTTCATGTAAATGTAGGTCTTTCACTGTGTTCACACATTCTTTTATCACCCAACACAAACTGTCAGCCCTATTTGCACAGTCTCAATCCCCTCCACATGTGGCAATCTGTTAATGTCATTCGAGATGAGGCACATGACTGCTTTACAGATAATATATATGTGGCTGTGATTATGTCTATGTGCGTGTGTGTTTAACTGATTGAGTGTATGCATGGCTTCACTGTGCTGGTGGAAAAATTCTGCATTATAGTGGACCATTAACATACTTGATTTATTAAAAATCATTCTGGTTATAGAATTCTGGTTCACAATTTATTTGTCCTTTCCGTGATCTGTGACATAATTAGCACTGCTTTCTTAGTATCCCCATTTTATAACACTGCTATAATTTTCATAGATACACTCTTGACACTCATAGCTGGAATGTATTAAGTGTCAGCCAGGGTTTTATTGTGGGTGGGTTTGTGGTGAAGATGGGGAGAGAAGTCATGGTTCAAGTAAGAGGTGAATTTAAGGAATAAAGTAAAGGGAGTAGGGTGCCTGTCCAGCAGTCTATGTATCTAGAATGTATGGAATGGTCCTCCCTTTTCTCATTTTGACTGATTAAGTCATAGAAACCTGGCCCCCGATTCATGTTGAAACTCCAGATCTGAACCAACCCAAATTCCTTACACATACTATACTTATGTAATGTATTAAAATATAAAGCTAAGATGTTTCTTGCTCAGTTGTAGGCTATAAGAACATTTCTTCATGTTATGGTTCATGGAACCTTCATTAGAACATTTCAATATAAGAGTTTAAAATCTTTGCTCCCAAAAATATTTCACACAAACCTGGAAACTATTTGATACATTTGTATTTTTTAGATAAATATGCAATGGAGTGGGTGTGAAAAGAGATTAGGAAAATTAAGCATAAATTGCCAGCTATGGTCTAACATAAAGTGCCAACATAGATGAAATGGTCTGGGTCATATAATGGTGTGGTGTAGCAGGGTCTGTGTGCATGTAATATTCACACCAGGGCCATAAACGCAGTGTGAGAACCAGTCCATCTCCAGTTCTCTCATGGAATTCTGTATATGGGTGGTCAATTAGCTTAAATGTTTCAGCTGTGACAAAGCTCCATTACATGGGTTGAAAATGGATATGGAAACTCCTTCTCTCATTTCTCTTCCTCAACTTCTCTCTCACTCTCTCTCTCTCTGTGCCCACATATCAAAAGCAGTTGAAAGCATGCACTGAAACCACATGCCGTGATAAGATTCATTCCAGAACTAAAATATATAGCGTTGACTAAATTCCCACCCCAGTCTTAATCAACAGGCATTTTTACATCACCAGATTGTGACCACGCACATCTTTATAGAGTGGATGATCTACTTTGATTAATTCTGTCCACCTTTTCTAGTCTGCACTCTGTAACAGTTTGCTGTAACCCGATTGAGTTTATTAGGACTTTGACCTTCTGTTCAGTACAGCTGTGAAGTCTATTGAAATTTTGCAGCTTAGTTGTGTTTTTTGGGAATTGGAGTAAAGCTCCAGGCTCCAGAGAGTAAGTGAAGACAGACACCTACAGATTCAATGACCCGACTGGCTTACTATGAAAGATAACATAATGCTTAGTCTCTTTTATTAATCATCTCTTTGATGTTATAATCCCAGTCTATGGAGAATCAGAGCAGATGATTCACCTGCTGTGAAAATCAGAGTGTGCATGGAGCACCATCCACAATCCATCAGGCCTTAGTGCAGACCCAAGCTCCAGGGTTCTTTCCAAACAGTGCCAGAGTAAAACACCTTCCCAGGCTAGCTGTGCACAGGCATTTGGGAAAAGCCTGAAAAATGAAATGACACTGCCAAATAAGAAGATTTGTACAGGGTGAGAACAGGGTGGGGAAATTTGGAAATACATGCTGATGTTTCACACGTTTTGACACATCATACGTTAGATGAACAGTATTTAAATCACATATGCATGTGGTGGAGTGCTTGTGGAAGGGCATATATGAAAAAATATAGTCTTTGAAAAAGGGAAGTTGTGTTGCATGGGATGTGTACGTGCATAAATAAGCATTGGCGTATTTTATTGTATGTGTTCATGCCTGTCATATCAAATGTGTGTTTAACCTGCACGTGCCTTCAACATGTTGGCAAGTAGAATGAACAGGAAAAGTTGAACTCCAGAGATTCTGCACACACACAAATACATATTTCCTGTTTCTTGAAGCACAGGGATCTTCCCATCATCAAGGAGTAACATCCTGATAGCCGCAGTCACATATTTGCTGTGATCATTTGAATTAGTGAGAAACCACTATGAAGCATATACTTTCAAGTTAATGAAGAAAGGGATTAAATAAGACTGTTGCATATCATGGCAGGTCACATTCTATATTCATGCTGGTGATGAACTGAACAAGATTCTTTAAGACTATATTCCCATACCAAAGTGTTGAAGCAGTTGTGGACAATCAGTAGTAGCCTTTTCAAAGTGCTCTATTTTGAATAATCTTTTAATCGTCCAGTCATTCCTCATTCTCTCTTATTTTTATGAATTCCTTCCCTCCTGGGTTTGCTTGTCTCTCATCCTTTTTCTGAATATTGCATCATGACTTCCTAACTTTAGTGGCCAAAGGTCAATCCTGTGGGCTCACTGCATCTCCTGTGTCTCCTATACTCCCCTTCTCCTTTTGTCTCCCCTTTCATGGGGCCCCTCCATCCCTACACCCCAGTTCTGCATTCCTCAAGAATAAAATCCAAAGCCACAGTAGAGGCAGCAGTAGCTCAGCTTCAGCTGATGAGGCTCTTATGCTAGCTCAAAGAGAAGTCTGACTATAAGAACATGTGGTCTCACCCTGGTCCTTGTGATGACAGGGAGAAGGCAAACTGAGGGTTTTATGGACACACAGATTTACTTTATACCTGTGGCACCTGAGTCCCTTGTGCATAAAACTCCCTCCACATAAAAAAACAAACTCAAACAAAGAAAATAATTATGAGCTGACTTTTAGAAATTGTTCAAAGCTGACTGCTCTCTGAACTCTGCCTGCATGGAGAGGTCGGATTGCATCTCTCTGACTGCTCTGGCACACACATTCATATTCACACTAATCCCTCATAGGGGCTTGGATCTGGGGAGTGAAGAGTGTGATACTGCATGTGGGGGAGTTTTGCCAAGTTAGCATTATCAGAGTATTCCCCTTATGTTGGGTCGGCGTCATTCAAGCCTATTACTACAGCTCAAGTCAATTAAACCCAGTGACCTCACCTAAGCAACTTTCTCTGGTTCCACAGTACAGATTAGCAACCTGCACTGAGTCTACTACTACTACTATATACTACAGTATGGTGACAGTAGATTTATTTTGCCTAATTAAACAAACTGATTGTCTAAAAATGTGGTAATGTATAATAAACAATAAAAGGATAATCTAAAGCGTGTCCCACTTTATCTATGCTATAAATGCTAAACAATAGCCTATGCTATATCTTTCTACCTAATTCTAGCGCAAAACTGTCAATGAACGTTGCTGTTTGTAACGATGGACAACACGCTGGAGCAGTGGTAGTGCTGCCTACTCACAGCAAGAAGGACCCTGCATGTTCTCCCTGTGTTTGTGCAGGTTTTTCCGGGTGCTCTGTTTTCCTCCCACATTCCAAAGAAAGACATGCTAGTTTAATTTGGGTCTCTAAAGTGGCCCTTAGTGTGTGTGCCTTTCTGTGCCCTATGATGGATTGGCGCCCTTAAGGATTAAGTGGAATAAAATAAATGATTTAAAATTAGCCAAGATATTGAATATTCATTTTAACAGTGTTTTAATCTATTTATTTTCTACATTCCTTATCCTCTTGTACACAGTGGCGCAGTGGATAGTGCTGTGGCCTCACAGAAGGAGGATCTGGGTTCGATCCCCGGATGGGATGACCTGAGAATTTGCATGTTCTCCCTGTGTTCGCGTAAGTTTACTCCCTGTGCGCCAGTTTCCTTCTACAGTCCAAAGATGGGCACGCTAGGCAAATTGGAAATGCTAAATTGTCATTGAATTGTGTATATACAGTACATGTGACTTTGTGTATGATATGAGACTTGTGTATGAGATACTAGTGCTAAGGATGACATTAAACAATCAATAAATAAAATAAATTTATCCTCTTATTCTACTAAAAGTTTGGGGTGAAGGGGATAATAAATCCTATCCCAGTGCTCATATGGTAGAAGTTGGGGAAATTGAGGACAGTTATGTCCAATTCTTATAACTGGGATTATAAGAAAAAGGCTCAGCATCCCACAAATTCTTATACAAATGGCAAAAATTAGAATGACAACATACAAACTATTTTTCTATTTTTTTATTTAGTACTTATACAGTACATTGTACACATGACATAGTGACAGCAATTATTGGTGTAATATTCCTGCCTAACTCCTTAAAATTTTGCACCATGCACCAAACAAACCTGTCCCAAGAAGTATACGTTTCCAGCTAAACAGTTCTGATGCTGTGGGTAGCAGTTAGCTAGGAATACATCTCAAATTTCGTCTTAAAGAAAGTACCGTACTTATATACATTTTTCATTTCTAAATAAGATTCAGGAGTGGAGTTGTGGCCAACCTCACATGACCTCATTGAAGTGTAGCCTTGAAACTAAATTTTCAGTCAGATGTGACATGGATTCCATATCATTTGCAGTCAGCATTCAAAGATAGTTAGTGTAATGGAGCACATGGCACACAGGTACAGGAGAATCTCTGTCTTTTTATTTTCATTTGCATTTTATCTGCCTTTTAGCACACAGCCACACATGATCCATTTTATCTCCTACTGTGAACACACACATAGACTAAGTGAGACAAGCAGGGTTAATTAATTTGATTTAGGTGCACACGCTTACCTGTGCCTACACTTTCATTTTCTTTTCTCCACCGTTTTCAAATACCAACGGGTGATATCAAAGCGTTGGTATCCTTTATCCAAATGAGCCAAAGTAGCAGTGAATAGTGGGAGCAGAGATTGAACGGTTTCCCCAGCAGGGATTACCGGATAGGGATTACATTGCGAGGGCCCCAAACAGTCCAGTGTGAGACATTGGTGTCAATGGGATCTGCCAGTATTTGTCTTTGAGATCCAGTGTAACATAAAAATTAATGGCAGCTAACCGATCATAACCAAACAGACTTGTCCGCCTTACGGATCGAGGACATAGAGACTGCTCCAGTCACTGTGGGTCAATATAATCCCCAACAGTTTACAAAGTGTTTGTGACTTGTCTTTATCAGGCAGGATCTCTTTTCGGATCATTAAAGAGTGCAGTTGCAACAATTTGAGATGTTGAACAATGACACTGCTTCTGGTCTACATATTGGTGTACTGATCAGTGGTGATGGGATGGTCAGCAGATTCACCAGCTAACATTTGTGAGAAGCCACACACATCCTGCTATTTTCCGCTTGGGCAACTCAATCGGGCCATGAGACATTAACGTGTTTAATTATTTCCCAGGTGCCATGCCATCTCATTATAATACGATGACATGTCCCAGGTGCCAAGCCATTGTATTATAATGAGTCACCTGTATTAGTCATTACCCTTTGGCTTTGTGGTATAAGTAACTGCGTGACTGCGTATTTTGTATCTTTAATGAGTGCAAAATAGGGGAAAGAGAAGAGAGTGCTAGGCTGAAGTTTCTCACTATCAAAGGTCTCAAAGGTGGATGTCGGGGCATGTCTTCATGCTACTGTGCCAGAGAAAAATCCCCCTCTGGATTCAGACCTCCCTTTTCCCCAAAATCAGCCTGATGCAAAGGGGACGCCAATGAGGGAAAGCTGGCACCACCTCCCCAGATAATGCTATGGCTCTCTCTCCATCCCTATCCTAAATAAAGACCCATCGGTCTACATTTACCACAATGCCATGTTCCAAGTCACTTAAATCACATTTCTTCTCCATTTTGATGCTCAGTTTGCACCTGTACATGACTAAATGCATTTAGCTGCACCTGCTGTCACTGCTATCACATTTACTATTGCACATGATTAAATAAAAAGAAAAAGTCATATAAGGCAAAGCTGTCATTTCTGTTATACTATGATATTCATATAATTAAGATTCAGTTATAAATCTATAATATCCAAGAAAATGTATGTCCACTCGTGTAGCACAGTTAACAATATACAAATCATGATTCAAGATATTAATCAGACATTTTCAATAAGAATAAAAACTTCATTATTATATCCAGCATTTAAGTTCTCTACAGCAGCATTGTGACAATGTCCCATTGTAAACATAGCTATAGAAATAACATTCAATTCAATTCAATTTAATTAAATATACTTTGAATAGGGAACGTCAGAGACAATCTTGGTAAATTGTGTGTTTTTCTCCCTTTGTGGCCTCTAGTCCAACTTATGTGGTGTGATTAACAGTGGATTAACCTTTGGATTGGTTTAGTTAAAGAATCATATAAAAGAACCCTAAAGGGAACTCCTTTGCATTTCTTTTAGATCTGCTTTACAAACTATTTGCTTATTGTCTAAATAAGCTATTTTGTTCAATTTTACCTCTCCTTATGTGTTGTTAAGGACAGCAGACTTGGAGAAGCCAGTCATTTGTGTGCTGATCCCATGCATCTTCACTGATGCTTCCTATAAAAAAGACAAACTTGTATTAAAGAGGCAAAAGAGCAGATATCAAAACATCTCAAGCAAATGCATTACATGAGTGCAGGAGGAAACCAGCGCAGACAGGGGAGAACAAACTCCACACAGAAAATTCCCAGGTCATCTTATCCGGGGCTCAAATCCAGATGAGGCAACAGCAGTACCCACTGGTCTTTGTCAGGCAAAGTCATTGAACACATTTCATGTTCATCTATATATTTGAAACCAGGTGCAAAAATAACAGGAGACTGCACATTTGTATGCAATGCTCTAATGATCCTTCTGGAGCGCATGTGTTTAGCAACAGTTACATTTAATTATAGTTTAATCAACAACTTATTCTAATGTCCAAAATAAATAAGTGAAAGAGGTGAAAAAGGTTATCTGTCCTAGCAAGCCTTCGAATGTCGTGAACTGGTTTCTGTTTCAGACAGGCCTTTCACTACATGGACTACATTGGAAACAGAATTTGCTCCCTGAGGTTATGGAACTGTCAACTGCTATTGCAAACATCTCAATATTCTGGTGAGCAAAGTGCAGACAGGTGGAGATGAAGGGAATTGCAGAGCCTATTATTATTTTGCTCCAATTCCCTTCCCTATCATTTAATTTATCTCTGGTTGGTCAAAGCAAATGGCAAAATGAAATATGTAATCTGCATGTGTTGCCTTGGCTTATTATAAGTTCAAATAAAAATAAAATCATATCAAATATGATTATCAAAATTCAATGCTTGTCAGTTCAATGATTATTGTTACGGCGCTTCTGTTATTTTACGATAGCGTCATAATGAGGGGTAAAATCTCGCTCCCCGCTGCATGTGGCTGGTGTCTTACAATGTCTGTCTGTGTTTCTGTCTGTGTCTGTGTTTGTGTGTGTGCATGTGCACATGCCGCGTGTCTTCGGAGGGTGCCACCACTCCGGAGGCATAGGCACGCACCTGAATCCTATTTCCAATCCTTACTGGCGTGTCTATATAATGGGATTGGAGATGGGATTCAGGTGTGCATTTATTACTGAATGTGTGTCAAATATGTGTGTGTCATTCTTGTGCTGCAGTGTCTTAGCATGTCGTGTTTTATTTAAACAATTATAATTAGATAATAGTTATAAGTATATAATAATTATAATTATACACAGCTGCTGGATTCCGTGGACTAAAGGACATTTAAACTTCAGAAACAGCAGCCACCTTATCCCATTTCCTCACCTGCCACAATACTCACAATATTCCCCCCACAGACTGTTTAGTGTGTTTTTTACCCAAATTTTTTTTTTGTATTTAAAACAAAATCTCCCTGCACTTTAATCCGCATTTGGGTTTTTGTACGTGATGGCACTCCCATCGCTCAACAATTATAAGTGCAATATTAAATTACTAATAATAATAATAATATGAAATATTAATAATATTAAATATTCACTGATTAATCTTCCACTTGGTTGCGGGCCAGCCAGTACTCACCCGGCTGCTGTTGGCAAAAAGGCAGGAACAACACCTTCATAGTGCACACAGACACACACACACACAGTCAGACTCACAGTGCCATTTTATAGACACCAATTAAATTAAGGCAGATATCATTGGAGTGTGGAAGGAAACCAGAGCACCCAGAGAAAACCTACACAAACATGGGGGAGAACCTGCAATCACCACACACAAATTTCCCAGGTCGCCACACCCAAGAATCGAAACAGGGTCCTTCTTGCTGTGAGGCGACAGCACTACTACCCACTGCATGCCGCCCAATATTAAATATTAATATAAGAAATTGGTTTTAAAGTATTTTAACTGAAAGTGTTATTCTGACTGGACAGATTGTGTTAACAGTATTTCTAATTAAAATCATCTAGTATCCTCTTCTATAGGAAAGCACTGTATATAAACCATAATATTATTGTTTTGGGTGTCAGTGCATGTAATGGCCAGTAATGTTTCTGCTATGAGAAGAACAGCAGGACGAGGATGCTCAGTAACACGCCATGCTGAGTCAAAAGAAAAAAAAATGAATGATCCACTGAGAGCTATTACTTGTGAGCCATTCCATGTAATAGACAGTAATCCAAATAGCAATTTACAAACATTATATTCATTTAATGTGAGTAGTCTTGTCACCTCACATCAAGAAGGACATGGGTCCGATTTGTATTTTCTCCTCATGTTCGCACAGGTTTTCTCCGGGTGCTCTGGTTTCCTCCCACATTCCAAAGACATACATTTTAGGTTAATTGGTGTCTATAAAGTGGCACTTAGTGTGTGTGTGAGACTGTCTGTGTGTGTGCCCTACAATGGAGTGGCACATTGTCTAGGGTTGCTCCTGCCGTTGCGGGTGACGGGTGGGAATCAGCTGGACACTGTGTGGATTTAGCAGAAGATAACGAATGAATATTCATTAAATGGAAAAGGCACTCTGTCTAGGGGGAAACCTGCCAGATTATCCAGGTGGGTGCCGGCAGTTCCGAGACCCCAAGTGGGTTAAGTGGAAGAAAATGAATGAATGAATTCTA
>JAOUQT010000033.1:19565009-19576730 GCA_025769995.1 Xyliphius kryptos
AACTCCATTTCTCTTCTTATCCACACCATGATAGAACAGTTTAAAACCTGCACCAATGCTTCGAGCCTTGCTACCCTATCATTTTGTCTGCACACACAAAATATTCACCTTTCTTATCTCCATCACGTCAGCCAGTTCTGTACCTTTCCCTGTCATCGTCCATACATTCAGAGTTGCTACCTTCAGTCCTTCAGTCTAAGACATGCAGGTAATTGGCCCTTAGTGTGTAAATGTGGGTGTGACTGTATCCATATGCCCTACGATGGATTGGCACACTAGAGTTGTTTCTGCCCTTGCACAGAGTTGCACCCATGGGCTAACCCCATGTCGATAAAGCAGTATAAAGAGATTGAATGAATAAAAAAAAGCTAATAAAAATATTAATTAACAAATGAAATAAATCTGCATACCACTTTTTCACAGATGAGGGCAGGTTGGGTTCCTTCAATCATTTTAAGAAGGGTTTCATCATTTCTCTTAGATATTTTAATATACTCCTGCAATACCAGGGAAACACAAGTTAATTATTATTTTAAAATTTCAGTATGTACAACATATATCGTTACCCCAGCTGTACCTGATAAACACTGGACTCATTCTTGTCATCTTGACACAACCTGATACAGACGAGTACATATTCAATATTAATATTGCTGTCGTTTAAAAACCATATTTACCGTATCCTACTGTGTTTAAAAACATTTTCAATTATATCATTAAACCTACTTATTCTGCTTATTTCAGACGTTACCCTGCATTTATAAGAATAAAATAAATTAGTAACAACTTACTTCAGAAACTGAACGAATCTGTTGGCTTGGGAAACAATTTGAGATCGCATTTTGGTTCTACGATCAAATCTCGAAAATATTTTACCTCTTCCCGCCGCATTACGTCATCAAGGTCGAAAGTCATGGATTAGTCACAAAATAATAATACTTTTTAGATATTTTATTTATATTTGTGAATAATGCAATAATCATATAAACGTTACAAATTTTATGTTTTTTTTTATTTTATCTTTTTTATATAAAAAAGTATCTAAGAAAAAGTAGGTCCGCAAAACATGCCGTTCATCCGCCAGTCCCACTAAAATCAATGTAGTTCCAAATTTTACTATGTGATTTTATAATTAAATATAAAGTGCACACCTATAATATTTACATCCTTTTCATGTTTATCGGTTAAAGCAATTTTGTACATTTAAAAACAGGCGAAATAGAACAGAAATAATGGTATTCGGTAAGCGGAAGTGACGATTGTCGGATGTATATGGTTATGAGGGAGTTCTAAAAACTTCCTTTTCTGTCGAGGCCGCCATTGAGTTGGGATCGTGGTTCCTGGCGAGCCGTAAATTCTTTTTAATATGGTGAGAATACTTGGTCGTTCTTTTGTTCGATAAACATCATGCTACGGTGTTGATTTTATAACGAAAAAAGCCCAAAATATTCTGCAAAGTTTGCGAGACGTTCTGGGTAGTTAATGAGAAGCCCGGATAAAGGCATACGGCAGCCATTTTGTACACTTGGTTAAGACACGTGTGTGTGTGTGGTTAGCGGCCCATTTAACACGATGAGCAAATGTTACAAAGACAACAGAAACGGAGTTTCATTTATTTTTCGTTGTGTGCTTTTTAGCAGGGCGGCGGTTATTTGTAGACTCCGCGCAGTTTGGATAATTTTACGCCGACTAGCTAACGTGGCGCGCAAACGCAGTAGATGGTGCCTCACGCAGCAAGAAGGACCCGGGTTCGATTTTCAGGAAATTTCCTTGTGGCGTTTGCATATTTACCCCGTGTTAACCTGGGTTTCCTTCGGGTGCTCCGGTTTCGTCCAAAGACATGCACGCTAGGGGAATAGGAGATGCTAATACAAGTCGTTGGCTTGTGTATAATATGTGAAACTTGTTTTCGTTGTTAACACGGCAGAAGATTTAGTCAATCAATAATTTAACAAAAACCCACTTGCTATATTAGAGTTTATTAATGATTGGTAGCGGTAATACTAATATTAATTAAATCTTGCGATGATGGCGTAATTTGCGTCTGACTCTGTGATCAGTGACAGTTGCCTGCTGTCTAATGCTGGCGCAGAAGATTGACGACACCCAAAACTGAGCAAGAGGGTTTAAGATATGCCGCTCCTCCCAGAGTCCCGTGAACTGTGTAAATTTAGTCGTATTTTGTTTTTGACAGGCTTGTGCTCGACCGTTGATCTCGGTCTACTCCGATAAAGGGGAGACTTCAGGTAAGAATGTGTTGTTACCTGCTGTGTTCACTGCTCCCATCCGCCCAGATGTGGTGAACTTTGTGCATACCAACATGCGCAAGAACAAGCGTCAGCCCTATGCCGTCAGTGAACTGGCTGGTGAGTGTTTTTATGTACCTTGATTATGCTTTAATTCCAGACCTGATGCAACTGCTTTGTTGTGCTGTAACTATAGTGTTGGTTTTGAACGTTTGGTTTTCTTTTTCAGGTCATCAGACCAGTGCTGAGTCCTGGGGGACAGGAAGAGCTGTTGCTCGTATTCCCAGAGTGCGTGGTGGTGGCACCCATCGTTCTGGTCAGGGAGCCTTCGGAAATGTATCTTTGCTTGTCATACTGTGTTCTAGTGTATAGATAAACCGGATACAGTTTTATTGTATGTGTTTGCAGTGATGGTGTAATTTGCGTCCTACTCTGCACATAGCGACAGTTGCCTGCTGTCACATGCTATTGCTGAAGACTGACGAAAACTGAATCTGAGCTACTACCTTAAACATACTTTATTTTACCAGTTCGTTGTTTAAGCCTTGACTATAGTGCAGATGTGTCGCGGTGGTCGTATGTTTGCCCCAACAAAGACTTGGCGTCGTTGGCACCGCAAGATAAATGTCACCCAGAAGCGCTATGCTATTTGCTCTGCCCTGGCTGGTTCAGCCCTTCCTGCTCTTGTCATGGCCAAAGGTAAGTGCTTTGTAAGGTGTACAGAACATTTATCTGGGTTGTAAGATTGTTTCAGTTTAACTGGTATTTTTACATAAGTGTTCTAGAGCACTGTTCTACTGAGGAGAATGCTGCATTATGTGCATTGCTCCATCATTACAGTGCCAGATGAGCCTCAGTTTGCAGAAGGGCTGTGTCAAATATTGGTACCTCCCTTTCGAAGACTGAGAACATGCGTGTCAAACTGAACACAGACTGTTAATGGCGAATCATAATGTTGACTTCTTACTGTTCCTTAGGTCACCGCATTGAGGAGATTCCTGAGGTGCCACTTGTTGTTGATGATAAAGTTGAGGGATACAAGAAGACCAAGGAGGCTGTACTTTTGCTAAAGAAGCTGAAGGCCTGGAATGATATTAAAAAGGTAAAGCATTTTTTTCCTATTGATCTGTGGGTGCCCCTTGTCTTGTGCATGTTATCAGTTTTATAGTTGATGTTTCCACCTAACAGGTATATGCTTCGCAACGCATGCGTGCTGGCAAGGGTAAAATGAGAAACCGCAGACGTATCCAGCGCAAAGGGCCGTGCATCATTTACAACGAGGACAATGGTGTCACAAAAGCTTTTAGAAACATCCCAGGTATTTTTTTATTTATTTTTTTGGGTCACTTTTCATTCACTATTATACATTTCTGGCTATGATGAGCTCCACTTCTGGTCCGTGTTTATGAATCCTGTGATTTTCTCTTGGAAGTTCTGAGTTAGCTAGAATGAGCAGGGTTCTGTTGATGTAACCTGCATTTTTCATGGTCTTATAACTATACATTTTATTTGGTAGGTATTACAATGCAGCGTGTGACTAAACTAAATCTCCTGAAACTTGCCCCTGGTGGTCACATCGGTCGTTTCTGCATCTGGACTGAGGGTGCTTTCCGCAAGCTTGATGATCTGTATGGCACCTGGCGTAAGCCATCCTCACTCAAGGTTGATTACAAGTAAGTATCTTTAACTCCTTTTCTTCAGAATAGTATACATGTGATATCTTGAACTACAATGATGAGCTTCTACTTCTGGTCCGTGTTTATGAATGCCATGATTTTTTTTTGAAGTTCTGAGTCTTTTTAATAAAGAACAGTTTTATTCTATTTATTGTGCAACTTGTTAATAATTTGTATTTCCTTTTTTTTTTTTATATATATAAAGCTTGCCAATGCACAAAATGACCAACACAGATTTGGGAAGAATCCTGCAGAGTGAGGAAATCCAGAAAGCACTTCGTGCCCCCAAGTATGACCTGCAATCTCTTTCACACAGTTGACACTGTTCATATATTAAGTCCATTTTGCTTTTGTCTTTAAATTATGTATCTAATAACATGTTGCTTGTAGCAAAAAGATTCATCGCAGAGTTCTCAAGAAGAACCCACTGAAGAATCTGAGGATAATGTTGAAACTAAATCCTTACGCCAGCACAGCACGCCGTCATGCCATCCTGAAGCATAAACCTGAGGTGTGTTTATTAAATTACAATTCCCAGTACATGTTTACAGGTTGTTTTTTTTGTCTTACTTATTAAGACTTGGATAACAATTCTTTCTGCTTTGCAGATTAAGGCTAAAATGCTGAAACCCAAGGTAAAAAGGGTTAGGAGGGTTAAGAAGGTCAAGACTCCAGCACCGGCTCCTGCAAAAGAATAAAATCTGTGTTTTGTATTGAAACACTTTAACAGTGGTTCCAATAAACAATGCCCTGAAAAGCGACGGTCGTCATTTGTTTTAATATTAGCAAACACACTATTTAAAATATACAGTAGTGTTAAAATAACAGCCAAATGTCATCTTCTACGCTGTCATTGCCTCATATTTTGCTGCAGAGATGAGTCTGCTTTCTCCGATGCCTTCTATCTAGTGTTGCTTGTTATCTTGACCCTGATAATCCAGTCCACATTTTAATGTTATCCATCCAAGTTATTCTCGGTCTTCCACGTTGTCTAACTCCCTCCACATGTCCTGTTGTGTGGGGGGCCTTATCAGATCACTGTAGGAACAAAACTTGGATTTGATGTAGTTCAGTAACCTCTTCCATTCTGGCCATCTTAGCTTGTTCAGTGGTCATAATCTTTAAGATCCTCCACAACTTCTGGGGCTCTTATTACATGAAATAATGTTTTTATTATTCAGTGTCCAAGATTGATATTGATTGGCTACTCGGCAGACCAGGTCTTTCATCATTTGTGACTTGGTGTTTGTGCCAATTGATTTCATTGTCCATATTAATTTGATCACCACCATGCTCATTCTTGACTTCAATTTGTTTTGTTACTATTGTTTTGGCTGCATTATTACTGCACATTTGTATTCCTTTGCCAATTTTTCAATGTGGCTCCTATACGAGTGATGTGGCTAATAAGACACAATTAACCTGTAATTTATTTTGTGGATATTTGTACATGGCAAATATACAAGAATGAATACACTTAATTCTGAGTGACAATCCTTAGTTGAAAGGCTCATGTATAAAATGATGGCAGTGATGTCAAAGGTTGTGTAGTCAAAAATGCCTTGTTAATGTGAGGGGTCATAAAGGAATGGGCAGACTGGTTTGATATGATAGAATGGCAACAGTAACTCAAGTTACCACACGTTATAACCAAGGAACGCTGTTGACAACGTTAGCAAACAGAAATTATTAGCCATTAGGTGTAGCAGCTAGCATTAGCACCAACATTAGCTAACAGCAATTACCATTAGCAGTGAGCATTAGCAATTGGCTTTACCTGTGAACATTAGCTGTGTCCTCACAACCAACACCAACATGTTTGTGTGTGACTGCACGTGGGCGTGTCTGTGTGAGGGACAAAATAATCCTTATACTTAAAATGATTAAGAAAGCTGAATATGCATCCTCCAAATTAATGGCCTTAATTCAGAAATCTTTGAAACTATCGCCTTAACATAGCGGGGGGAATCCAGGATGGTGCGGACTGGGTAAGACATGTATGCCTAAGCTCCATGTAGCATTCACAAAACTTTTACTCACTTTGATTACCTAGCCAATACACCTTTGTGATACTTTATAAGTAAACTATTCACGGCTAACTAATGTTACATTGATTTCGAAGTCATCCAGATCAGTGAAAAAGGATTTTTTGGAAAACCAGACTCGCCTGGTAAAGATGCTAAAACCTTCCTGAACTCTAATCCAACATCTGGCTGATTTTGCTGCCTTAAGTCATAAATACGGTTGTGTAAAACGAGAATTCGAACCATTATAGGACCGCATTTACTGTTTGTTTGCTTCTTTTTATCTATCTTTTGCAATGTCATCTTATGTTCAGATGATGAGTTTTTTCTCTCTCTATTGTTCTTTATGTTGAAAGATGTTACAACTATGGGCTTAATCTCAACTATTTATAATCAGCTAGCCCTCACTCCTATGGGTTTGACCGAACCCTATAGGGCTGATTGGTAGCAGGGACTTGGGTGTCCTATTTCTGGTGATCAATGGGCCCAAATCCTCAGAAATGGCTATGTCTTCCATATGTGCCAGACATAAAGTCTTACAGTTTAAAATTATTCACAAACTACAATACACCAATGCTCGATTGGCAAGGATATTTCTTACAACATCAGATTCATGCCCCGATGTCAACACTCAGCAGACCATCCTCACATGTTCTGGTTTTGCCATAAATTGTCTTCTTTTTTTTTGACTCACGTATTTGGTACCCTGGAGCTAGCCTTCTCCACCTCTCTTTCTTCTAGCCCCTTGGCTGCGGTGTTTGGCATTTCTCTCTACCTTCTATGACATCAGCTCATAAGCAGAGCTTGGCATTTACAACTTTTTGGTTAGATGCTGTATTTTACTGAGATGGAAGCACACATTCCCACCTACACACAATTTTTCGTTGCAGGAAGTGATTTTGCATGCTTTGAGAGCGGGCTCTCTCGAACCTTTTCATAAAATTTGAAATACATTTGTTGCAGTCCTTAAGCAATACGATGTTTCTCCTGAGTAAGGATTTCAACTTTACTTACTTAGCTATATATATTTTTTGTTTGTTTAGTTTTTATTATTATTATTACTATTATTATTGGTATAAAGCAATCATTTATTTACTTGGTTATTTATTTGGGATTTTTATCATTTATATATTTACTTATTTGAGTCTTGAGTCTTATATACAGAGCTGGTACACTTTGTCACAGACAAGCTAATTGTCTTAGAGTTACATATCATTTCACCTTCTGTGATTGTTTGCTGAAAAATAACCATGGCAGTGAACGGGAGAGTTTTTTGTGTCTAATGTTGAACAAATCCTCATAACTCTAAAAATCCAGCCCTGGTTCAGCTTCAACTTTGACACTCACGGTTGTTTTGGTATGAGACATGTGCGAACCCTCATTAACTGTAGGGAACGCGCGTTCAAGTGGGTGGAAAAATAATAATAATAAATATTATTATTCTATTTTTATTATTAAATCTAATAATTATACGTGTGTCGCTCTGCAACACACATAATAATAAGCGAACATCGTTAGCATAACCAGCGCTTGTCAGACATGGTTGAGGGAACAAAAGTCTCTCGGGCTCACTAGTGGCCAGCCCTAAGCGGAAGTGACGTTGCTTACCTATATAAACGAATGTGAAAGGGCAGCTCGGTCTTTCTTGTTGCATAATGCTCGGTTATGGGTGCGTTGTCGGGAATTGTGAACTGTTGGCTAATATTAAGGTAAGTCGTTTTTCTGTTTGTGTTATTCATTTGTTTTGTTTTACGAGCGTTTTTATAGCGTAGGTTTTTATTTATTTATTTTTTGGTGAATTTTGTTTTGGGAACTCTAGTGTTTAAAATCAAATGCAGTATAATGCATTAATCTGTTGAAGTAAGTAAAAGTGTTCGTGTTTTAGCTGGTGTTAGTAATAAGGGCGTTGATTCGGCTTGATAGCTTTAGTTTTTAACTGTTTTTGTTATAAAAGAAACTTGTCTGTGCACGTGCACACTGTCCATGCTGTGACCGCGTGCACGAAGCACGGATGGGCATTACGTTCACGAGGTCACCGTCGCACATGAATGGGGGGGGGGGGGGGAAATATAACCATTTTAACTATACATACCATGTTACCATGTTAAATTGTAGAAAGTAAAACAAATTTTATTCTTTCTATATAAAAACTTTTATTTAATACCGCGTTGTGTGTTCGTCATTCCCCTCTGCAGCATATGGATGCCTCTAACAACATGCACGGCTGTACATACATTATTGCATGTACCATGTGCAATGAAAACCGAGGTCTCCATGCTTCAGCTAATCCTGGGTATAATGAGCAACATGAATACCTTATCAATATTATGCTTATTTGGAGACATATGTTCCTTAACGTCATTTTGCAAACGTGGTTAATTATTATTTTTTTACTCAGGTGATTTGATGATGATTCTCTGCCGTGAGTAAAGAAACTTGAATATAGCTGGTTTTCCAGACATGTATGGGGATGGAACCTTTCAAAGTCTACTGCTCTACATAATGTGAGTCTGCACTAAATTGTAGCTTTAGTGTTTTCCTGCTCTTCAATGATGATCTTCCACTTCTGGTCCGTGTTTATGAATGCTGTGATTTTCTATGAAGTTCTGAGTCCGTTTGAGCTCAAATGGTATTTGTTTAGCTTCACAAATGTTAAAGTTGCTTAAACTTCTTTCTCTTGTTTAAACCTTGCAGCAGGTGAAATGGCTCTGCGTGGAATCTTGATTGAGGCGATGCTGTCTATTTAAGGCACATGGCAACACACTGCTGTTTTAAGGTAACTTGCAACTTAAGTCTATAAAACATTTTGTAGTATGTTGGTGGGTGGGGTTTTTTTTTTCTTTCTCCCCCCTCCCTCTCTATGTATTGCCTTAAATGGGGTGCCATGGCCTCACAGCAAGGCTGACCTAGGTTTGACACGTACACATTTTTGTCTGGGTGCTCTGGTTTATACCCACATTCCAGACATGCATGCTAGGTAAATGGGGAAATGCTAGTGTCATTGTCTTGTGTATAGATATGTGATTTGTGTGTATGATGAAACTTGCATAGGAGTATGATGTTCCTGTCGTTTAAAGATGGCCACTGGTGCTGAATATGATATTAAACAAATATTGACTTAAATGCATCTGATTTCTGAGTTCCTATGTTGGTGTAATATCTTGTACTAAATTGAATTTCATGTTTCTTTATCTGCAGGTTAAGACTAGGAAGCCTGAAGTGCCACAGGGGTTTAGACCGAGCTGTGTCGCCAGTTCCTCTAACAGAAGGGCTTTGCAAAATCAGATTTGTGATGAGCCCTTTCTTAATGGACACAGTAGAATTGGTGTGCGTGTCCATGGTGCAGCATTAAAATAACGTTTTAAACTTTTTCTTTTAAACTCTTGTGAATTTTATAAATTCTGGATTATTTAACTATTTGTTTTTATAATTAAAGTTGTCTGTAAAGCTTGGTGTCCTTTTTTTTTGCTTAAACATTAGCATTCTACTGTTCATATTTATTTTGGCACAACTGGTTTTAGGGGTTTTTTATTATTATTATTTTTTTTTAATATATATATAACTGCATTATTAGTATGGTGAGGGACAATCTTGATGGGCTGTTGACAGGCAATTTTACCTACAAAAGTCACTTAATTCAATTATTATTATTTTTTTTTTTTAAACGTATTTTTAAGGGCGACAGATTCAACAATTCTGTATTATGCAGAAGATGCTAAACTCCTAATAAAGCTTTTTATAATGTGATTATTTCATCCTAACTGATGGGAAGTGGAGCAGATTGCATATCCTTGGTCTTGTCGTGAAAATATATTTAAAACAATAAATCCATCCCCTTTAGATCATATTAATATTTAGTGAAGAAACAAACTGAGCACATTCAAAATGTGTCAAATAGATATTTAACACAACATTCAAGATTTTGCTAATGAAAAAATACTCACCAGCCTCTTTATTAGGTACATCTGTTCAAATATCTAATCTGCCAATCACATGCCTCTGCTCGATGCATTGAGGCATGCAGAGGTCAATACAAGTTGGTGTAGTGTAAAACAAGCATCAGAAGGTGATTTAAAATATATATATCCAGTGAGGGGCAGTTGTGTTTATGAAAATGCCTTTTCAATGTGAGGGGTTTGGACAATGAAACTGAAACACCTGGTTTTAGACCACAATAATTTATTAGTATGGTGTAGGGCCTCCTTTTGCGGCCAATACAGCATCAATTCTTCTTGGGAATGACATGTACATGTCCTGCACAGTGGCCAGAGGAATTTTAAGCCATTCTTCTTGCAGGATAGTGGCCAGGTCACTACGTGATGCTGGTGATGGAAAACATTTCCACCCCAAAGTGGCTCTATAATATTTAGATTGCAATATTTGAATGATTCTGATCTATATCTACATAATTCCTAGTTGTAAAAATTGATATTCAGAGCATGTGTGCGAAAAAAACAAATAGCATCTAATGTTTAAATATATCATCTTATCTCTTTACCTTTCACGTAATTATCTATATCTTCTAACGTTTCAGGGGGGTTGCCCATGTTTCGGGTGTTGGGCACCAGGAAAGGGTGCCAATCCATTGCTGGGCACACACTTACTCACACACACACTATATGGGGCATTATAGATCGGATCTATTTAGAGCAGCTAATTTACCTTGAATCCAATGTTTTTGGATTGTGGGAGAAAATTGGAGAAAAACCACACGGGCACATGGGAGAACATAGAAACACCAAGATCAGAATAAAGTATTCTGATTTGGTTGGTGTATTATTCCTATCCCTGCAGTGTCAGTAGGTGTTTAAATGAAACTACAGCAACACTGCTGCACGAATACCCCCGAATATCAGTGTCACTGGAGAACTGACAATAAACAATACACCACCCAAATTATGGTATACCCTGTTATGTGATGGTCCTGACCGATAGAGAACAAACAGGGGACAAAAAATAATGGGAAAAAATGTTGTTGTCATAGTTGCTTTTGTTGTTAATTATAATTAACAGTTAACAATTAATCAGGAAACTCTTCCTCTTTTCAGATCAAGTCTTCAAAATCCCAGATTGTACGTGAAGCCTCAGAGACAGCGTTACATCAGGAGTCGTGTTCAACAAAAGATACAACAGTTTAAACGCTTTGTGGAAAACTACCGCCGCCACATTGTGTGCATTGCCATCTTGTATGGGATTACTGTTGGTCTGGCTCTGGAGAGATGCTACTGTGAGTTGTCTTTTTTACTTCATAATACAGTATTTCTTATTAAGTATTAAAGTACAGTAAGGAAAAAAAATATTTGAACACCCTGCGACTTTGCAAGTTCTCCCATGAAATCATGGAGGGGTTTAAAATTTTCATCTTAGGTGCATGTCCATCGTGGGAGACATAATCTATAAGAAAAAATCTGTAAATCACAATGTATGATTTTTTAATAATTTATTTGTGTGTTGCTGCTGCAAATAAGTATTTGAACACCTGTGAAAATTAATGTTAATATTTGGTACAGTAGCCTTTGTTTGCAATTACAGAGGTCAAACATTTCCTGTAGTTTTTCACCAGGTTTGCACACACTGCAGCAGGGAACTTGGCCCATTCCTCCACACAGATCTTACATTTACATTTACATTTAGTTATTTAGCAGACGCTTTTATCCAAAGCGACTTACAAGTATACCAACCTGGTTGGGGTCTGAACACAGGGTTCAAACAGGACCCTGGAGCAATGAGGGTTAAGGGTCTTGCTCAAGGACCCACATTGGTAACTTCAGTGGA
>JAOUQT010000033.1:19636323-19649103 GCA_025769995.1 Xyliphius kryptos
TACAGGGAACCTCACAGTCCTTACATGGAACCTCACAGTCCTCACAGGGAACCTCACAGGGAACCTCACAGTCCTCACAGGGAACCTCACAGTCATCACAGGGAACCTCACAGTCCTCACAGGGAACCTCACGGGGAACCTCACAGTCCTCACAGGGAACCTCACAGGGAACCTCACAGTCCTCACAGGGAACCTCACAGTCCTCACAGGGAACCTCACAGTCAAACAATTCTGCATCAGGTTCAATAGGCACATTAAAATATAATTCATTCATTCTATTTTAATACCCGCCTTATCCTAGATTTAGGGTCACGGGGAAGCCAGTGCGCATCCAGCAACTCTGGGCACAAGGGCAGGAACAACCCTAGACAGGGCAACAAACGATCATAGGGCACACACATACACAATTACACAGTAATAGGCAATTTAAAGACACTAATTAACCTATCATGCGTGTCTTTGGAATGCGGGAGAAAACCGGAGTTCCCAGTGCTAACATAGTGAGAACATGCAAACGCCACACATTTCCGGAGTTGGCCCACTTTGGGCTAGAACTCGGAATCTCTTTGCTGTGAGGCCACAGCACTATCCACCACGCCACAATGCCACCCATTATATTAATATATAATTGATATTCGAAGACCCTGAGTCTTTATTTTACAATATTCCACATGGAAGTGATGTGTTCCTACTATTGATTAATTGCTTATAGAATTGATCAGTTTATTGATCAGAGACCAGTTTTACTAAACTAATAAAGTGAATGTAGCAGTAATTCACAGTTGTTTGGCTTTATCTCTCTATCGATGCCTTCCTCTGGAATTTATTTATAATTTTTATTTCTCTTTCTTTTGTGAATGTATATTCATTTCAGAATCAGCTATAAAACAGCGTACCGCAGAGGGGTACGTACTATGTACCGTCGCCGCTCCCAGTGTTGCCCAGGCTACTTTGAGAGTGGAGACTTGTGTGTCCGTGAGTGTCTATTTCCATTTGTACACACACTAATATCCTATTAAATCAACCCCACCCACATTCTCCAGTCACACTCACAGCTATTGCAATGATAAAAGTATTCATGTCTTCTGTATTTTGACCGATGCCCTCTAAAGCCTTTAACTTTCTCATCTTGTACCGCTGGAAGCATGCATCAGCCTCTTAGCCATTACTCAGACACATCTGTCTAACTCTGCTCCTCCAGGAATAACTTATTTCTTGTATTATTGTCCCTGTGCTGTTCTGTGTAGAGTTGGTGTAATGACACTACACTCGGTCAGTTTAAGTGTAAAATGTACTGTTTGTGATTTAAATTGTTCATGTTCCTATTAAAATGAGCAATACATAATAATAATAATAATAATAATAATAATAATAAATAATGAATCCTGATTAACAGGATTAGGAATGAGAACATCAGAAGGACAGCACAGGACAAAGTTAGAGAGATGAGACTGAGATGGTTTGGACATGTACAGAGGAGGGACAGTGGATACATTGGTAGGAGGATGTTAGAGATGGAGCTGACAGACAGGAGACAGAGTGGAAGAACAAAGAGGAGATATATAGATGTGGTCAATGTAGACATGCAGGTAATATGTGAGAGCGAAGAATATGGAGAGGACAGAGTAAGGTGGAAAAAGATTGATTTGCTGTGGAGACCAGTGATAAATGGAACAGTGAAAAAGAAGAAGAAGAAAAAGAAGTAGAGAAAATGTAGAATCAGATAGAACGGACACCTAGGGTTAGGGTTAGAAGTTACAGAAGTTCTAAATGTCCATACAGTTTTACTGTAAAGCAACATACAGATTAGAAACAATTATCTCACTAACTACAGGAAACCTGATATTTTAACCAAGAACATCTTCCTGATCCTGATATCAGTAAATCATTAATTAATTAACCTCCACACACATTTATCTATAATAAAACAGTATAATATATAAATAAAATATTATGAAATACAAACATATAACAGATAAATAATCACATTTAGGTTGGTAATTAAACTGCATTTAACTTCAAACTTTACTTTTCTTTTTTATTATTTTTTCCATTAAACTTTTATCTTATTATTAATTTCTTATTAAAGTTGAAAGGTCAAAGCCACAATAACAATATAAAATATAAAGTTAATTCTAACTAATACCCTAAATAAAATTAATTATTTATTAAATCTTACAAAATATAAATATACTATATATAGTGTGTATAAATCTATACAAATTAATTCTAAACTGTTAAAATTATTTTTATCTTCATTCTGCTTCATGTCACATGTTGAGTGTAAGATGATAATATTTTATTTGTGATGTTATTGTTTTAAGTTCAACACTAAAATTATTCTCTATTTCTCTTCTGTTGTTTTTATCTTTATTACAGGATTAAATAGAGGAACTGCAGACTCTCTCTCTCTCTCTCTCTCTCTCTCTCCCAGCAGCCTCTCTTCATTCTCAACACCAATCACATTTACATGTGAATATGATCAAGTCTAGGAGTATTGGGTGATGGATTACTTCATATCATCATGTTATATAATCAACTGTTATGATTTAAATATGAACACATGAATATGATCAAGTCTAGAAGTATTGGGTGATGGATTACTTCATATCATCATGTTATATAATCAACTGTTATGATTTAAATATATACACATGAATATTATTAGGTCTAGGAGTATTGGGTGATGGTTTACTTTATATCATCATGTTATATAATCAACTGTTATGATTGTTTTGAAACTTTATTCCTCTTCACTAACGGTTGGGTAATAAACTTTTCTCTGACTTTGAGCATCACAGGTGAGTGTGTGGTCGAATTCAATCAGATTTCCTTTTGCATTGAGTAATGCCTTGTCTTATTTATTTATAAATCTCAAAGTTTAAGTCTATCTCAAGTCTATGACCTGTCTCTCTCATAAAAGAAAGCCATGAAAAGACTACATCCAAGAAGCCCTGGCAGCCGGATACATTCGTCACTCCACGTCACCTGCTTCAGCAGGTTTTTTCTTTGTGGAGAAAAGATGGACTTCAGCTGTGTATCGATTATCGAGGACTCAATAAAGTATCTGTACGCTATCTCTGTCCTCTGCCACTTGTCCCCTCAGCCTTGAAGCAGCTCAGAGAAGCCCAAATATACACCAAACTGGATCTCTGGAGTGCTTATAATCTGTCTTCCAGCACCTAATCAACGAGTGCAACCAAACACCAAGTGCCTGTTCAATCATTGTTCAATACATTGACATGTGCCTTACACTACAGCACTACAGCCCCAATCCTGAAACAACCCAACCCTGAACTACCATTTTGTGTGGAAGAAGACGCTTCAGAGACCGGAGAGGGAGCCATCCTGTCTCAGAGCCAAGGAGAACCTAGTAAATTGTTTCCAATAGCCTTTTTCTCCAGAAAATTATCCCCACCAGGGAGAACCTACAATGCTGGTGACCGTGAACCTCTGGCAGTAAAATTGGAACTTGAAGAATGGAGACACTGGTTAGAGGGAGCAGTCCATTCATTCATCATTTTTACTGACCACAAAACGAATACCTGAAAGTGGCCAAGAGACTTAATCCACGCCAAGACCGGTGGGCATTGTTCTTTACCAGATGTAATTTTTCCATTTCCTATAGACCTGGGAGCAAAAACGATGAGTCGGACGCACTGTCTCGTATATATTCAAGGACGATTCAGTCAAGGAGGAGGTCCATCCCATTATACCAAAGGTTTGTTAACGCAATCAGATGGGTGTTGGACAAGAAATCCAAGCTCAACAACCCACAAGTGGTCACAACCAGTGTCCCCCTGGACGTCTATTTTTTCTTCTTGTGTGGTTGTCTTATCACTTGGGCGCATGTGAGTCCTGGATCTGGTCGCCCAGGCACTTGGTGCATGTTAGAACTTATTAATTCAAAGTACTGGTGGCAAAGAATGAGCAGAGATATCAATGAGTTTGTCACGTCATGTTCAGTATGTGCCCAAGCCAAGACTCACAGTACTCTGCTAAACTACTGCCCTTTCCTATCCCCGAGAGACCATGCTTAGCCACTGCTTTACCACCCTCCGAAAGAAATAACACCATTCTGGTCATAACTTATTGAGTCTCCAAGTCGGTGCCTTTCTTCCCTCTTACTGGGCTTCCAGCTATAGAGACCGCCGAATTAATCTTCCAGAGGATGTTCAGGAATTTTGGTCTCTCTGAAGACATTGTAAGTGATCGGGGCGTCCAATTGACATGCAACCAATTCACACTTTATGGATAAACTCTGATAGCCTCATGTTCGGATATCATCCAATGGTCAGGCAGAGAGAGCTAGTCAGGAGTTCATCAAGTTTCTCTGAATTTTCTGACAACATTGACCCCGGACTTGGAAAGACACCTCGGGCGGAATACTTCCAGCACTCCATTCGTCACTCTGCTCCCGGACTCACACCTTTGGTACTTGGTTACCAGACTTCACGCTGCTCTGACACACTTGGAAAAGCGGAGGAGTTATCCTTCCCCAACTTCTGGTGTCCAAGCTAGTGAACCTTGGGCTCCCATCAGCCACTTGCAACTGGATACTGGATTTCCTAACAGGCAGCTCACACCTCACACCTCACACCTCCACTGCTCTCAGCCTGAGCACCGGCTTGCCACAGGGTTGCGTGCTTAGACCACTTCTCTACACCTTCTACATGCACGATGACAGAAAAAACCAAATGGACATCCAGCCACTCACAATCAGGGGGACCTGCGTAGAGAGAATCCTAGTGTTCAGGTCTCTTGGCATGGAGTAGGAGGACAACCCATCCTTGAGCACCAACACCATAGAGCTGCTGAAGAGGTCACTGCAGAGATTGTTTTTTCTAGGAATTCTCAGAAAGAATTGTCTCTCCAGGAACTGATACTGGATTTCTATCACTGCTCCATGGAGAGTATGCTTACATACGGTCTGTGCATATGGTACGGCAGCAGCACCAGAAGAAGTTGTCAAAGAAGCAGAGAGAATAATAGATTGCACCCTCCCCACCCTGGAACAGATTTGCACAGACAGATGTCACAAGAAAGCTATGGACATTTTAGATGATTCTTCACACACAGCCATTTTCTCTCCCAGATCTTGCCATCAGGAAAGAGAGCGATGAAGAGCAGGACAAACCGCTTAAAGAACAGTTTAAATCCTGAAGCAACCATGGCTTTGAATACAAGCCTCGCAGTGGCGTCGCCTGGTAACAGGGAAAAGCCGAAAGACGAAGAAGAGGATTTTTACTTTTTATTATTTATTTTATTATTATATATAACTTGTTCTTGTCTTTTTTAACTTAATTTGTATTTCTTTATAATCTGTAAAGGTGACAATGACAATAAAGTCCTTATCTAAACAAGCACCGACCAGACGTGAAGAAACATATGACACCATATACACAATCAAGGAGCTCCTGGACTACCGACGACGACAGGGGAAGCTCCAATACCTGGTTGCCTGGAAGGAGTACAGTTCAGAGGAAACAGTTGGGTCATGGCTTAAGATATATGCTCATGGAGGTATCCCAAAAAGCTAGTTTTTGTAGCCCCGGTTGACCCAGAGGGAGAAGGAGAGGCTCCTAGAGGTAGCCCCTTGGGAGGCTCTGTCATGTCTCTGCCATGTCTCTGCTCCGAAAAAAAGCTCACAGACTAATTTAGACCCACAGGAACTCTAATCCTCAGGAGAGCAGCAATCAGATCTCCTGAATAACTTTAAGAGCAGTCTGATTAGAGTTCCTCACGAGTTTTTTTGCCATGGTCATGTTTATTTTTCTTCACGTAGCTTATTCTAGCATAAAGACAGTTTATTTTAGTTATCGCTGTGTTTTTCGTGCCTTTGCTCACCCATGAAGACCCCGAGCTCATGTCTTGTTCTTTTGTGTGTTTTACAGAGCTAAGAGAGCCAGAGTGTTGTGGAATCCCAGACTAAGTTTACTTACCTGCATATCTTCTGAGCGTTGCCGTCGGCCATCTTGTGTTAAATCTAGTTTGTTTGGGTTTTGTTTAATCCCAACACTCTGTGCTGCTCGTCTTTATTTTGTGTTCGCAAAATAAAAATCTCATTTGTCTTCACTTCAGTGTGTGTGTGGAGGTCTTTATAATACACAGATAAAGTTTTGCTATTCCTCACTCTATCCCACACACACACACACACACACACACACACATTTAACCCGTTGTTGAATGTGGATGAGTTCCAGAAAAGGTCAAATGTTGCAGACAGCGTATAGGAAAATAGTAGATTTCTCCTCATCATATCCATCTCACCTTGGTGATGGGAATGGAAAGTCATTTCTTCTGGCAACATAATGGGCATTGATTATTAAAGGGGATATAATCAGGTAGAGTAAAAGAAAAGACTTCAGACTTCTCTGGGGCTGTGATTACAACGTTGACCTCTAGTTGCTTCACTAACGTTTAGCTTAGCTGTGTTTCTGATATTTATATTTTATTATAATAAAGAAATATAATTGTCTGATTCATTGAGTCGACTCTCAGCTCTTTCTTCAGACAGCGGTAAACTCCACTACAGTGTTCTTTAGTGTCACAAACAGGATTCCACTCATCTCTGGATTGTGATCCGGGACTGATGGTCTACGAAAGTCAAAGGTGAGTTACTGATACTTTCTTGTCCTATTTTTTACAAGTAGTAAGTCTTATTGTGTTCTACGGGTCCGTGTGTGAGACCCTGGAATCGCCAGCAGTAAGAACTCTTTAGAGATAAGGGTGGACAGTACAGATGTTCTGCAGTGGAGGTAACGTTCTGTAGTTGAACGTGGTGTGATTTATTATTATAGTGGAAGTGGATGAAACCCGGTAGTGGATTTAGCTAAATACACGTACTCGTGTCAAGAGGATACGTGCGGGCGTCTAGGTAGAACGTCCATTTAACGCTAGGTGCAGTAAATTAGTGAATACTAGGTAGAATTCTGGAAAAATCCAGTCTAGGTATTTTGGACCCGTCCATTGTCACAGAGAATTAAAATTAAAATTAAATATTGCTCCTAACTCATAAATGAATTTTGTAAGATTTTAGAGAATGAGCCTTTCTTCTAAGGGGACATTGATAGAATAAGTTTAAAATGTTTTATGAGCCCCTAGAAAGGACAGGTTGATTGGATATAATACTATAAGCAGCAAATGAGCCTTTTTTGAGGACAATTGGTACAACTATGAGCCTTCAGAAAGGGGGACATTCAATTATAAATCCATGAGCCTCAGAAAAGGACAGAATAGTGTTAGAAATGAGTCTTACATAGAACAGGACCAGTTAATGTGTCTTCTTGCAGGACATTGATAGATTAAATAAGTGTCTGTCAGAGAGGACACATCAAATAACTTGTCATGAGCCTCAAGAAGGACAGGGAAAAAGAATGAGTATTTAAGGAAGAGTGATTACATTTTTTCTCAGAGGACACTGAACATGAGTCTCGAGGAAAAGATGGAGTTAAAGATTTAAACGTCTAAGTTTATGGGTGAACAAATTAAAAATAATGTCCATGTTGTTCATCTTACTATAATCCAGTTGATTAGCAGAGAGGACATGTCTGAAGAAAACTGTCACGGTCAGTAACACTGAATATTGACCGTATTGGAAAAGAAGTGATAAATAATTACATTGAGGATTTATTGAGAAACTTTAGAATTGCTCTTAACTTAGAAGAGAAGGAGATTATTAAATAGTGAGGAAGTGTATTGTGCTGAAATGATAAAACAGAGCAGAGGACTTGTTTAAATCATAGTAGAAACAACAGCAGCAGTTCATCTTTCATTCCCAGAAAGACGGAATGTGAGGAAAGGAAATTAGATTGGAGTTTACACTTTTGTGAATTTGATCCTCAGCTTAAAGTTCAAATAAGTGTCTACATAGAATTGATCACTAAAGCTCTGATTACAATATCTACAACTATTACTGGTGTAAAATTAATCAATAATTCAACAGATCAAAGAAACTGTGGCAGGAAAAGAACTGGATAAAATTGTTAAATGATCCACAGAACTTAGTGAAAAGACAAAGAAAGTAGATGAAAAGAAAGAGAAGGTAATCCAGTGACATGTAGAAGGTACATGGGATAAAGAAATTATAGACATATACATGGACATTGCTAAAAGAAAAAGAGAAGAATGAGATAAACCACGTGCTGAAGAGAATAAACTAAATAGTCTTATAGAGATGGAAGAGTTTTTTAAAGTGGGAAGAGAATGATTCGCCGTGATGAAGGAAATCAATGTAGAAGATAAGAATCAGGAAGTGAAGAGGAAGCTGAAAGATGACAATGATTTAGGGAGTAAGTGGTTAGAAGATAGTAGAGGATATATGACCCAGGGTCGGGGAAGATGGTGCCATTACTATGGAACAGGACCAGATATATTTGGACAGTTGAAGAAAATGTAAACAAAGAGCAGGGTTAGTAAGAATGAGTGAACAGGGACTGACACATCAACTTAGATTGGGGAAGTCTTACCATTACACCCAAAACCCGCTTACATTTATACCCCTACTGGTGAATGGGACAGAGGTCAAATACGTCCCCCAGGTGAGTCGTGATTTAGAAATTTCAAATAAAACACTTATAACATAAGAGACAGAGCAGTAAAATGATCACTAAAATAGAAACAGAAACCATGGGTCACATGCTAGCAATTGGGAAAGTGAAGGTACTCCTGACTCAGACAATGACCAAAGCAGGTTCTGGGGGATTGTGGCCTGACGATGGCGCTGTAATCTGAAGGCTACAATGTGCAAAGCTTCAATCTTTATAGAAACTTGTTCTGGTCCAAACTGAGCGCTTGTTTTCTTACAAAAATAAAAAAAAGTATCAATCAGAACAAACACACACACACACTACACAAACACACACTACTCAAGAACTAAAGATGGAGGATGAATTTGAGCAGTGGCTGCGTGAACAGGTCCAGCACTGGAGGGATGTGGTTGAATGGGATTTGACACTCATCTCCTGGAGGAATGGAAGCTATTTCAGCATTGATGGACTCACTGCCACAATCAGTCAAAGACAAACTGTCCTAAAGACCCATTTGAACATTGAACCCTAGATTTTGTAGATGTGATAACTACAGTACATACTGGTGACAATGGTTAGTAGAAATGTTCCCTGTAGGGCAATAGAGTGGGGAGGCGGTAGTGAACAAACTCACCTGAAAGATTTGCTATGCTATCTACAATTCAGTGTAACAATGGACCGGGGTTTGTAGCTAACACTGTCAGGAGGACATGTGAGAGGCTATAAATACAGGCTAAGTGTGAGTGTGTATATCATCCACAATCACAAAGAGGAGTTGAGAGATATAACTCTGATCCACACTGCAACACAAACGGCAAAGATCTGCTGCAGCTCTGTCAGAGTCTGGGTCTGTACATTGTCAATGGTCAGGTTCGAGGAGACTCGTTGGGAAGATGCACTTTCTGCTCAGCTCTTGGCAACAGTACAGTAGATTATACTGTTAAACCACTGACCCCTCTGTCTGACCACAGCCAAATTACTGTGTTCATCAAAAGGACAGAACACAAACACACCACACACACAGCCCATAAAGTTGTACACCATCGGGAGACCATACAGATGGGCTGAAAACTCCTTTCTGGACACCGTACACACTCAAAGTACTGAAGATATCAATGTCACAGTTCACAAAATCAACCACATTTTCATCAAAACTGAACAAATGTCACAATTAAAACAAGTTCCAACAAAACCCAAAAACCACTGATGATAAGTTGCTTGATACAGAATGCCAGAAAATTATAAAAGAATTAAGAAATGTATTAAATCAAAAACATCAAGACCTAAACAATGCTGGTTTACACCTTCAGTACTGTGACAATTTAAATTATATAAACGTACACTCAGAATAAAAAAATTACACACACACACACACACTACACACACACACAGCTGACACGAATTGAGGAGGTGTATAAATACAAATAGTACACTATATCAGAGTGTCTTCAACTGGAATGAGTGTTCCTGTGAGTCTGAGAGCGATGCCCTCTGGAGCTATGATCCTAGCAGGGTCTCCCTTAACTGTAAGGTCTAAGAGAAGGTTCCAGACAAAGAGAGATCATTACCCCTCTCATGGGGACCAGAACTTTGGGCTTCAGCCTAGTACAATTTCGAGTTGACTGCAAGACTGACCAGAGATTGGTATGCTCACGCAGCCTCTATATCCCACAGAGGACTATGGGTAATGGGTATTCAATTCAAGTCAATTTTATTTATAAAGTGCTTTTAACAATGAACATTGTCCCAAAGCAGCTTTACAAAAACATTTTTATTCCAGATAAGAAATTCATTTTTATTTCCAGGTGGAAAAACTCCCTGAGTAAGTAAGGAAGAAACCTTGAGAGGACCAGACTCATAATTATATAACAGTAATATATATAAAATATATACATAAAATACATATAATACATAATTCTATAACATAATATATACATAACATAAATCTTATACATAATTCTATTACTAACAATAATAATATAACAATATATACATAATATATAAAACATACAAAACATACAACTAATACATAATTCAATAACTAACAATAATATATAACAGTAATATACAATATATACAAAATATACATCTAATACATAATTCAATAACTAACAATAATAACATAACAGTAAAATATAATATTTACATAACGTACATCTAATACATACTTCTATAACTAATATTAATAATATAACAATATATACATGATATATATAACATACAAAACATACATCTAATACATAATTCCATAACTAACAATAATATATAACAGTAATATACAATATATACAAAATATACATCTAATACATAATTCTATAACTAACAATAATAATATGACAGTAATATATAATATATACAAAATATACATCTAATACATAATTCTATAACTAACAATAATATATAACAGTAATATATAATATATACATAAAATACATCTAATACATACTTCTATAACTAACAATAGTAATATAACAATATATACAAAATATATATAACATACAAAACATACATCTAATACATAATTCTATAACTAAAAATAATATTATAACAGTAATATATAAAATATACATAACATACATCTAATATATACTTCAATAACTAACAATAGTAATATAACAATAGAGACAAAATATGTATAACATACAAAAAATACATCTAATAACATAATGTTATAAATAAAAATAATAATATAACAGTAATATATAATATATACAAAACATACATCTAATACATAATTCTATAAATAACAATAATTTATAACATTAATGATATAACAGTAATATATAATATATACATAACATACATCTAATACATAATTCTATAAATAACAATAATAATAATAATAATATAACAGTAATATATAATATATACAAAACATACATCTAATACATACTTCTATAACTAACAATAATATATAACAGTAATATACAATATATACATAACATACATCTAATACATAATTCTATAACTAACAATAATAATATAACAATATATACATAATATATATAACATCCAAAACATACATCTAATACATAAGTAGTAATAATAATAACATTAATAATAATATTAATGTTTTTATTATTATTAATAACATTAATAATAATAAAAACATTAATAATAATAGCTACATTATTATTATTATTAATTATAAAAATAATAAAAACAATAACATTATCATTAATAATAATAATAATAATAATAATAATAACATTATTAATAATAATAATAGTCAAAGTGTCAAAGTGAACTTTATTGTCAGTCAAACCATCAACAATGTATCACACAGAAAACTGAAATAATAACATTAATAATAATAATAATAATAATGAAAAAAACATTATTAATAATAATAATAACAACATTATTAATGATAACAATAATAATAACATTAATAATAAAAATAATAACATTAATAATAATAACAACACTATTATTAATAATAATAATAACAACAACATTAATAATAATAATAATAACATTAATAATAATAATAACAATAGTTTTATTATTAATATTAACAATAATAAAATTTATAACATTAATAATAATAATAATAATAACAACAATAATAAAATTAATAATAATAATAATAACATTAATAATAATAATACAATTTATAATAATAACATTAATAATAATAATAACAATGTTTTTATTATTAATAATAACAATAATAAAAACAATTACATTAATAATAATAATACAATTATTAATAATAACAATAATAACATTAATAATAACAACAACATTATGAAAAAAGAATAAAAACAATAATAACATTAATAATAATAATAATAATTACATTAATAATATTAACAGTAATAACATTAAAAATAATAACAACATTATTATTGATAATAATAATAATAATAATAATAATAATAATAATAATAATAACAACATTAATAAAAATAATAATAACATTAATAACAATAATAATAACATTAATAACAATAATAACAATAATAACATTAATAATAATACCATTAATAATAATAACATTTATAATAATAACATTATAAATAATAATATTAACCCTGTGCTGCCTTTTGTTACAGTGACTATTTGAAGTAAGAAGCTTGTGTGAATGCATCAGTGAAAACAAGCACAGTGTCGGAATGAGAACATCAGAGTAACAGTACAGGCTGGAAAATTGTGAGACAAAGTTAGTGATCAGACTGAGATGGTTTGGACATGTACAGAGGAGGGACAGTGGATATATTGGTAGGAGGATGTTAGAGATGGAGCTGAC